>JAYKAV010002806.1:714462-769661 GCA_035582835.1 Phoebastria nigripes
GGCACATACTCCTGCCCTTGACAGCAGCAAGTCTGATACGTCAGCATGTGTTTATCACAGTAGGACAACAGTGGTGGGGTAACATTACTGATTCATGATTCTCAAACTGCTCTGATTCTGGTCCACTTAGGATGTTAACAGGCTTATATTGGATATCCCAGGACTGTTGATGTGGTGGGAGTTTATAAGCCTGGAATGAAGTCAGAGTATCTGAGACTGAATGTGGAAAAAACACAAGAGAAATTTGACAGAGTCATTATTCATTTCTGTGGGCTGCCCTCTGTGATGAGGATTCCCCCAAAGAGCAGTAAGGACCACCTGGGGTTTTGGTGGCAGGGAAAGGAGTCCCAAAGGATGGTACTTCAAACCTACCTACAGTTACAGATGAAAAACATTCTTTTCAGTCTGTAGGAGTTTTTATATACATTCAGAAACTAGTGTTAATAAAAAAGTAGCCTTGTGCTTGATTAAATATGCTTCATTCCCGTATGTTATAAAGTGCACTTTAATGCAAGGTTGAAATCCGGATGTAGATTTCTTATTAGTATTCATATTATTATTTAATACATATTCCCCACTGCCTGTCATGTCAAGTACTATTTTCATGTAGAAGTGAAAGTACATCTTCAAGGAACTTTCAAATCCCAATGTCTCCTCTTTAGGCCTCATATTGACATCCACTTGGTTCATAAGGAGCCAAAACTTGGTACCTGAGCTGACAAAGTAACTGGTAACAGGGTGGTGATGCCTGTGAAAGGCATGAGACTCAGGCCACAGTTTGATAATTGCAAGTTTGCATTTTCTAACTTTAAATAAATGGAAAAGCACCTACATGATGGAAGGCATTGATCTAACATATACTCAATTTCCTTGTGGAAATTTGCTCCAAATATACTGATGGGTTAACTTTGAACCGCTAAGGTTTATGCAGTGGCAATGTGACCATGTGCCCACAGCTGATCTGGACCAAACCTGTACTCCCAAATAATGAATATCTCATAGAGGCATCACAACTCCACAGTGGTATTTTCTGCATCGTCTTCACATGTGAAGCACTGGTGTTAAAATCAAACACCCTAACCCTATCTAAACTAGGAGACACAGGAGTAATTTTCAGTTCCCTGAGAGGTGTCCCTCTCCCTGTCACAGTGGGATGCAGGCACAGTACCTGCCACTCTTCCTCCCCGCCCCCACTTATCTATGCCCTGACGCCTGTGGTGTACATAAGCTAGGTGAAACTCAACTGTGCAGCAGTGTGTTTCACAGAGGCCCCCAAACAGGATCACTGGGGGATGAGGGGTTGAGGACACACCACCATGACCCATATCCACAGATCCATGTGGACACAGGCTGTGAAGAACAGCATTAGAAGTGAAAGAGAACAAACTCTGCAGAAGACAAAATCCCGTTTCTATGTAACATTACAACATTTTGTATCTGATACTCATCAAAATAAACAAAACCTTCAGTCATGTTCATGAGAATGGAATTGTATCAGATGTCCATTTAATGATCAGGATCTGAACTTTCTGAATTGTCAGATGCATTTTTTTTTTTTCATACCTTATTGGAAAGGTGAACTGGCCAAACTGGGTCAGATTTCCTGGTTTTCCTGGTATAGGGGTGTTTTTCATCATATCACTCTGAATTCATACAGAGTAAGGTCTTGAATCTAGGTTTCTCTCATGACAGGCTGGAGAGTGTGATCTTTTTACCTTAGAAAAAAACAGAAGAAAGCTATATCCCTTTCCAAAGAAAACTTCATTAAAATGGAGGTCTCTTATTATATGTCTCCTGTTTGGCAGCCTGGATATTTTTAAAGAAATGAAATGTTATCCAAAGTGTTCATTCTTGATGTGATTACTAGGTTTCTCAGGCATTAGGAACAGCACTTAYATGGTGAAAATCAGGCACTCTGGGTTTGTTTCAAGTCCTAGAGAAACAAGTTTTGCTCTTTCTGTGTTTGAAACAGGCAGCTTCCTTCTCCATGTGTCTGGGCCTAGCAGGAAGCATTGGAAACACTGGAAATTAAGCTGGTTTAATCTGTTCAGGAGTGAAGCAGTCCCAGGCAAAACAGAGATTATATTTCAGGAAATGTCTTGCAAAGCATAAGCTAGAAAATGCAGAGCATGGAGGTGGAATTTTAGGGGAATTTTATCACTAAAATACAGGCAACCTCTAGTGCCTGCAATGAAACTGAGGAACCTTTCCAACAGAGTGTTTCACTGAAATTGTTCCTGGAGAGACTCCTGAATGTGATGAGCTGGTCTTCTTTAACCATTAATGTTTGCTGGAAAACTGAAGATCGATTCTATCCTGGGGTATGTTTCATGCCTTCCAGAATCTTTGTTGGTTTTTTCTACAACATATGAAAAAAGAAACTGCTATATAAGAGCAAGTCTTTGAATTTAGAGTAGATTGTATGTCTTGATGATTAAGAGAGCACAAATCTAGAATTTAAGATTAGGTCACTATTTTCAACAAGACTTTACATCATATTCTTAGTGGCGTGGGCTTTCAAGAACTGATATGTGCTGGGCAACTTCAGACAGAGAAGGAGGACTCGCTCTGTGCTGTGTGGCTGAAGAATTTTGAGTACTTTGTGATAAAAGACAAAGTTTAGGAAGTTTGTTTCATGTCTTAACTGACAAATGAGTCCTTCAGCTGGATGGATCCAATCTGAGATCCTAGATGATTACCTTCATCATCTCTTTCTGGACTTCCTTTGTGGTTCTTATTCTGTTATCATCAAAAGTTGTTCCTGCTCAGAAGCTAAGATCTGACTAGGCTACACATATGTTTGCATATATACAAGTCTACACAAAACCCTTGGGGTAAGAGATTTCTCAACTCCTGGTAATTCATATCCCAAKTTTCTACTTCCTACAGATACTCATCTGTGTTATTTTATGCTTGACTGAAATTTGAGTGAATTAGTGAAAAAAAAATCACCTTTTGATGTTGTGTTTTGCTCATCTTTAAAAACAGTATTGATGTCCTACATCTAAACTGTAATAAAGTAATGTGCATTAAATCACTTCTGTCCTCATCAGCCTGAGCACATTACAGATTTTTAGATGTCTCTCCATGTCCTTCACATGGAAAAAATCTGGCATCAAACCCTATTTTAATAAAGGCAAAATAATAGTGAACCAAACAAGGTTCTGGCTTGAATAGGCTGAAGAACAGCAACCAAACCAGCTGGTAATTCTCAGGTCTGAAATGAACATCGCTGTAAAGACAAATATATCCAAGACACTATTCAACCTTTTGAATTGGTATAAAAGTAGTCAAGTTTCTGTGGTTCATTCATATATATGACACTTCTTCCAGCCTCCACAAGAAAAACAGTCCTGTTTCATTTCAGTTCTAACACACGTCCCCTTGGTTTCATCATCTGGTGATAGAGACAGTGGATTAAGATTCAGGACACAGCGAGATAATTCTGGCCTCTGCCACAAACTTTCTCCACCATCTTAAAAGGCATTTGCAGAGAGATCAACAAACACTTTTAGGTGCTTTCCATACACTAAATGCTACAAAGTGATCTATGAAATGACCTTCCTCTCCCTCCCACAGTTGATGAGAGGTCACAATACTCCTCAGTTCATTTTTCTATTCTCCTGGATGAGTTTCTGGCCAAAGTGAATTATCCTAACCACTGGGATATTGATTAGCTTGCACCTGTCATATGGGGAGAGGAAGATGGGGACCACTTGCTATTTTTTTTCTGAAATTGTGCAAGATAGAGGGAGAAAGGAGAGCAGAACTAAGTACATTGGTGGTTCCTGGCAAAGAAGSACTTGTTTTCTGCTTTGTTTTGCAGTTCCAGAAAGGGCTCCTTAGACCTCCTGCTAGAGGTGAATAAAGCAATCATATCCTGGAATGACTGTAAGTTTAAGGCACATCCTTTTCCTCTTGATAGCTCTGAGTGATTCCCTAAGCAGAGTCCTGATTTTGGTTGTTCCTTCCCCCAGGCTCCTCTGCATTGCACAGAGAGCCAAAAAGCAGGCTAAGGCTTTAGAAGCCAGCTCAGGGAATAGGCAATTGAAAAGACATGGTTGAAACACTCAGGTTTGCACTGCCTATTCTCAAATGCAAACTTTAGCCTAGGGGGACTAATCATCCCAGGATCCGCATACACTCCACAGAGAGAGAGAAAGAGAGAGAAGCTCCAGGGGTTGATTCAAAGCCTATCTTCAAGCACTGTGAATCATGCTCTGGAAACGTCTGACTACAGTTACCTTTCGTGAATAGTCCTTAGGTACCTTTCTAAGTTTAGCCCTTAATCTCTTTCCTTCATCTCTGTAAAACAGATCTAATTGTATTTCTCTCCCTGAGAGGAATATTGCAAAGATACCCTTATCCATGCCCAGAAGTCAAGTTTTCAAAGTGAGTATCCATATATCAATAGATAAATATAATATGTGGATTTATCCAAACACCGTTTTTATTTTTGCAGATGTAAAAATGCATAGCCCTGTTGAGAAGTACTATCTGGATCACTGAAAAAAAAACCAAAACATGGGAGCTCGGTATGTGAAATGTCTAACTCCTCAGTAGACCAAACAGATAGACAGTGACTCCATGGAGGGAGTATTTCTGTCTTTTTAATAAATATTTTGTCCTTGAAGAACTGCTATGAGATTCTTACCATACCAGATGCTTTCTTTCTCAACTAAACAATTAAAAATTCTATGGTTAAAAGGCAGAAGATGAGATCATTACCCACCTGAAAAGCTTTTTAACGATAGCTATTCACTMATATGAAGAAGGCACTAAGAAACCAGGTTAAAACATTTCACTTTATTTATGACATACGTGAGCTTTATCCTGTGTGCACAGAAGCAATGGCAAATATCTGGTTGACTCTAGTCTTTCAGGATTGTGAACTCTCTGCACACATTTTCTTCGAGTCCCATTAGTACTAATAGGAGTTGCAGGCTCATGCATTGAGAGGGTAGCCTGTGCCCTAGGGAGTTTTTAAACATCAGAATAAATTTGAGAAGTGTTTTCTCCTGCTTTAAAAAGAACAACTACAATCCTTGTTGAAAGCACAGAACAGGGTACAGATATTACTGACAGAGCTGAACCACTAGCCACAAAATCAAAAACCACTGCATCTCTAGTGATGTTCCCTGATTATTATTCCATTTTGAAAAACAGCCACAGAAGCAGATAATCCAAGAACTAGAATTTTCTTTACATTCTTTGAAGTGAGTTGCCACTGTTTCACAGCAGTTCTGTATGTCAAACAGGCTTTCATTATCTTACACTCAAGAAGAGGAGGAACGGTTTTACAGCAAGATACTGCACATATATCTGATATTCTAGACAATTTTTAACTGTTTCAACAGACAAAAAATTGCTCAATTATATTGCAAAGGAAAAGAATCTTACCTTTTTTTCCTTATTTTATAATTCTTAAAATGCTCACATGTAAGCAATGCCCTATCCTTTCTGGCTTTCTTCTCAACTGCCACCTGCACTCATTGTAATCACATAAATGAACAAAAATAAATAAGAGAAAAAATTTCCATAAGTCTTGAAATGTAAGCACTGTTACTTCAGTCAGTTGAGAGTACAGTCTATAACCTGTAATCTTGTATGTGATTCTGGGTATATTTTTTGTTATTGTTTTGAGATTTACTTAACCAGAAGATGGAAACATGACAACAAAAAGTAGAATGGAGATCACTGAGGCATAGATGAGCTGATAATTGGCTTTCTTCAGGTTAGCCTGAAGGTTAAGTGATAAAAGTCCTTTTTACAGTCCTATTACTTTTTTCCTTTTGTACCATTCTACTATAGGGTAATCTTCAGTATTTCACAAATTTTGTTTATTGATATGGACGGATGAACTTCTTAAATGGCGATCTAGGCAAGTGACTTAAAGAACTCTTACTGTACTGTTCAGTTTCAACAGTCAAAAACTGGCAGTGGCTTTCACAAAGCTAGACAAGGGTAGAGCTTCTTTTCTGTTCTGCTTTCTTTCATGTGCTCAAAACTTTATTTCAGTTTTATTCTGGCCTTGTGATATTCTTTCAGAAGTCTTCGGATGATTAGCATCTTTTTCTGCAGAACTGAGATGCTGGACACACTCAAATCCCCCACTGCACAGCAGCACATGCTGGGAAGGATTAAATAATACAGCTAACTGCACAGCTAGAATACACATCTCTAAGTGACTATCATAGCCTTTGGTCAGTTAACAGTTAAAGTAAATAATCTGAACCCTTTTGTGTCCTTCTGTGCAATGTTTTCAGAAGTCAATCAATTTCCAAACCTGGGGAAAATTGTATCCCTATAAACTTTCTTCAGACACTGAAGGCATTCACACAATATAAGCAAATACGAGCAAAAATKACTATTACGCTTCCACTTATTACTGTTAGCAATATTAATCATGACTTTACAGCCTCTACATTCCATGTTCCATAAAATGAAATGTCGGTGGTATTATAAAAGGTCTAAGCCTATTTAAAAACATTAATACCATCAATAAATATCACTATTTGCTCATAAGGCTAGACACTGTAAGTGCTAAGTTCAACTCGTCACTTGATTATGATAAGCTTCTTCAGTTTCAGTTCGCAATTGAGGAAAAAGAAGAACCTGCTGCTCCGTTTGTTTTCTCAGCTTAATCTTCAGTTTAATACTCATTTCAGTATTAACCCTGATTAGCTTTATTGATGTTTAGAACATTTGGGCCCAAGTGATCCATTTGTCTGAAAGAAAAGTATTTCTTTTTAACACAGATGCAATAGCAGGCAAAGGCAAATGTTTTCAAGACGCTATAAAAAACACATATCAGATYCCGTGGATGTTATTCATAAGTATATCTAAAAGCGGTTCACAGAATCATAATTAGCTTGACATAATCAAGCAGTTTGGCTGCTGAAAGCCAACAGCGCAAAGTTTGTTACTTCTGATTTCCAAAAACAAGTGTTTCAAATTTTTTAGTGCCTCAGGGCAATGTACAGTGTGTACTTCTTCCGACTAAGTCTTTTGTTACTGAAAATCACAATACCTTGTGGCTGCTGACCACAAGGAAGAATTCATATAAGGGTATAAACTTGAATGAGCAGCCTGTAAACAATTCCTTTACACTCTTATAAACAAGCAATCCAAAAATCAATATATTGATTTACAGATAACTAATGGACTCGTCTGAATGCTCAAGTGATCAAAACACATTCTTTTATCTCCAGAAAACGCAGATAATCAGAAGTGCTTTACCAGACCACGTTTCTAGAATATTACAGTAAGCAGTGAGCAACCACAATCAGCTGGAAGTCATACCCTTTGGTATTCCTATATCCCATGCACCACATACTGCTTTCCTCTGTGGCAGACAATACTACATCTTTCATGTAGCTCTTGTCAAAAAATAATGATACTATTAATAAAAAAGAATTTCCAAAAATATTTTGGTGAATTTGGTTCCCTGTGACACGTTAGCCTACTACATCTGATGTGGTTGGGAACTTGGATGACTGCCAGGGAATAATGGAAACATCTGTGAATTCTGGAAGTTTCACATGGATGGATGTTCACTGGCACTGTCAAAAACAGGCTGTGAACTAACCATGYCCCACTTGACTGAAATGATTAACAGCAACTGTAGTATTTAACTCACAAGGAAATCCCCAGACCATCATAATCCAGCAGAGTCCAACCAGCTCATGTATTTACCTCCACCCAAAGTGGTCTTTTCATGCTCAGAAAAAAAAAAAAAAAACATCAGTCATTAAAATATTTTAGGTAAGTTCCATCCAGTTGGACACAGGCACATCCAAAATCCCCCTAAGCGACACAGTAAGTTCATGTGAATAAATAAGGTGTGCCTCTGTAGCTGTGTTTGATATGAAAGGCATACCTAACTATTTGCCATTTACAAAGTCCTGTGCTTGGATTTTGAGTGAGTTGCCACTCTTGAAAGACTTCTGACACAGGGAACACATAGGGGAGAGCCGTGGATGTTGTTCACCTTGACTTTAGCAAGGCTTTTGACACTATCTCCCATAATAACCTCACTGACAAGCTGATGAAATACAGACCAGATAAACAGACAGTGAGGTGTATTGAAAACTGACTGAACTGCTGAGTTCAAAGGGTTGTGATCAGCCTCATGAAGTCCAGTTGGAGGCCAGACAATAGCAGGGTACTCAAGAGGTTGATAGTGACATCAATACTGGGTAACATCTTCATTAGTGACCTGGATTAGGATAGAGTGCACCCTCAGCAAGGTTGCAGATGATACAAAACTGGGAGGAGTGGTTCATACACCACATGCCTGTGTTGCCATTCAGCAGGCTGGAGAAATGGGCTGACAAGAACTTCATGAAGTACAGCAAAGGGAAATTACAAGTCCTGCATCTGACCCTATGCCCCAGTACATGCTGGGGGCCAACTGGCTGGAAAGCAGTTTTGCAAAAAAAGACCTGGGGGGATCCTGTTGGACATCAGATTGAATATGAGCCCATAGTGTGCCCTTGCAGCAAAGAAGGCCAACTGCCTCCTGGGCTGCGTTAAGAAAAGCATCGCCAGCAGGTCAAGGGAAGTGACCCTTCCCCTCTGCTCAGCCCCAGTGAGACGCATCTGGGTCCAGCTCTGTGCTCACCAATACAACAAAGACACAGACATACTGGAGAGAGTCCAGAGAAGGACCACAAAGATAATTAAGGGATGGAGCATCTTTCATATGAGGAGAGGCTGAGAGAGCTGGGACTGTTCAGCCTTGGAGAAGAGAAGGCTCAGGGAGATCTTATCCATGTGTATAAATACCTGATGGGGGAAGTAAAGACAATAGAGTCAGGCTTTTCTCGTTTGTGCTCAGTGACAATACAAGAGGCAGTGGACATAAATTGAAATTTGGGAAATGCCGTAAGTAAAAACTTTTAACTGTGAGGATAGCTGAACGCTGGGACAGGTTGCCCAGAGAGGTTGTGGAATCTCCATCTTTGGAGATAATCAAAACCCAGCTGGACATGGCCCTGAACAACCTACTCTAGTTAATCCTGGTTTGAGCAGGGAAGGTGGACTAGACGATCTCAAGAGGTCCTGTTCAACCTCAACCATTTTGTGATCTGTGATTCTGTAAACAGATTAAGATAGAAGAACATCTTGGCATTTCATAAGTTTAAATGAACCTGTATCAAATTGAATCACTTTCTTTTAGATGCAACACTTGCTACTGTTTGCTTGTTATTTACACTGTCCAGCTTGCCTAACCTTGACCACATCCAATTCTCACTGCTCACTCCTGTGTTCTTTTGATCTTGGAAATAAGAACTCATTATTTAAAAAGGGAGGAGTACATCCTCAGGCAAATCAGACTGAAGTCTCATGTGTGAAGTTAGCTTCTCAGAGAATCCTCCCGAAATCCTGTCAGCCACAGCAGTCATAGTCATGATCCACCCTCATATCTGAGGACTTTGTGAAGAGGCAGGGTAGGATGCTGTGCCTACAAACTCATTTCTCAAATGCTAGGCCTGATGAACAGGTACAAATGGAAGATACTAGTAAAACAAGGCTAAATTGGTTGGTTACATGATGTGATGTCTGTTTTTCTCTCCCTGAGGGAATCCTTGTGTCTGAGGAGTTTACTCACATAGTTGTTGCCAACTGAACTTCCAACGGTCTGTGGCCACATACCCAGCAACCCTCCTTCTGCCATAGAGATGTTGCTGTTCTGTTTCCTTGCCTGACACCTTTTGTAAAACCGGTTCCAGTTACAACCCCATTAATCCAAAGCATTCCTAGGAATGTATAAATGGGKTTTTCTGCCTATGGAAGAGTGTGCTACATCTGCAAGGAAAAATTACAAACACAAAGAGATCAGTTGGCTCTGTTTTCTTAACAGTATTTAAAGAAATATTTCCCATTGCTACCAGCTTTCATTGGGTACTTGCTTATACAAACTAGGAAATACATATATGTTTCCGATAAAAATGTTTATATATAGAGAAAGACAGTGTTCTAGTAAGATAGTAATATTTTTCCAGAAACAAGTCTCTGAGGAAAATATGAAAGTGAAAAATGCTTAGTTAACTTCTGGTTGTTAATTCTGAATCTGTCTTTCCTTCTTTCTTCTTTTCTTGTTTGGGTTAAGGCAGAAATGATACAATGTAGAAAATTTTCCCCAGAGTATTTCTTAGAATAACTAAAGTGATAAATAGGAAAAGAACCTCATTAAGTTTTTTTTCTTGTGAGTCTCGCAACCCAAATTTTTAGACCCAGTCAGATCACAGAAGCTTCATCTAAGCAGCTGAATTTGTGGCTACTTAACAGCAATAATCTTTGAACCTTCTGGCCTTATCTTTTTCTTATCACTCATTTTTCTTCTATACTATCCATTGTTGTAATTGCCTCATGGTCTCTTCATCTTTTAGCAAATAAATTTCAGCAACAATTAAGTGGAACTCTTTATTATATTTAGTTTTTACATTGTATAGATTTATTTTTCTTCTTTTTAAACCCAATAGACTGCTGTAAAATGCTAGTGATTCTTCATATTTTTAATTCACATTGCTTTGCCTAGCAGTTTGTGCTAGCTTTTGTTCAATGACTAGGTCAGTTCCATGCCTGTGAACTTGAAAAAGTTACTTGGATTTAAACTCTTTCAAAAAAAAGTATCCACTTAGGCAGGGCTGTCATAAAAAACAGATTTATGAACAGTGGACTATTTTCCATGCCTTTTGACGTCATGCTGAGAATATTGTGGTGCCTCCCCCACCAAAAAAACCCAAAACAACCCACCAACACCAGCATCAACAACCAAACACTGAACAATTTAACAAGCTATTCTATTGAAAGATTTACTGGCTGCATACAAAATTTTCATTTATTGTAGTCTTTGTAAAGTCACTCAAGTAAATATATTTGTGAGTGTTACTAATTTCAGAGGGTGCGGTAAGTCCCTTCTCTGCCTCATCTTCTGGCTATTGTACGAATGTCTTTCCCAAACCCAGGGCTTGAGTTCATGACCGTTAGACAACAATAGAAAGCTTTTTGCTGGCCTCAGTAGGCTTTGCTTCAGCCTCTGGGTTTGGCATTAGAGATACCAGTATGTAATTTTCCATTAGCATCATGGTCATTGCCTCAAAATAATTTCTGGTATTCAGGGGTGGATGGAGATTGTCCAGGTAATGTCTCGATGCAGATGATTGTCATTACATTTTACCTTTAAGGAAAGGTTATTCTTGATACTCTGTACAAACCAACCAATGCTCCAGCCTACAGAAAACGGACTGTCTTCAGTAAGACAATGCATCTCCATAAGCAGAAAATCTACTACCTGCAGTTACTGTATTGTGCAAGTGTAAAATCTGCTCTCATCTACCAGTGGACTGTATCAAGTTCTAGACAAATTAGGATGAAAATGTTGCAACCAGAAGTTTCATTTTTTACTTTCTGTGGCCATAAGGGGACACGCCAAAGAGAATCATCATTCTACTGTCATCTACTGGATGCAAGAAAAGATTTTCTGAGTTAAGTTTATTAATAAGAGAGAGGAAAGGGGAAATGCCTAGAAGAGGACATGTGACAGAAAAGCTGCGAGTAAAAACAGAACTCTTTGCTCAGAAGTACACAAGAGGAAAAGAGAGAGAGAGATGTGGTCTAGTTCAATGCATTTCTAAAGATTCTCACAACACACCCTATTTTTTATGTAGCAAGCACTGTGGGGTCTTAGACTGGGTCTCAGAAGTGTTGGTGCAGTTTCAGTGTCCTTTGTAACTAATTTTTGTGACTCAGTTCTCTGTCTATGAAATAGGGATACCACAAGTCACCTGGGGATAATACAAGCTACTTTGTTTGTAAAGCATTCTGAGATCACCTTTGAGAAGTGCTATAGAAGAGCAATGCACTGCTCATTACTATAGTCTTTCTTGCTTAATTTTTTTTAAAGGGGTTCCACTTTTTCTTGTGCTGCCCCAGCTTTTTGTAGCGTGAGCACATATGTAATTATTAAATATACATAAACGGAGTGAATTTCAAGTGCCAGGAGTGGGCACACACTCTCCTTATTCAGAATTTCATAAGGGCTGTTAATATGCAGAGTTGGTGTGTGCACTTGGCAGCCGCACTGACATGATAGAGTGTCAGCTTCTTTGTTAATGATCCGCATAGGAAAGTATCCCCACATAGGCCTTGACAATTGACATACCATTACAGTCTATTGCGTCAATAATCCATGCATTCAAGTGCTCCCCACTCTTCCAGGCAAGCCTGACACAATAGTCTATAATAGCTCTGTGCAGTATGTGAACAGGAGGCCTTGATATTAGAGTATGATGACTCTGAAAGAGACGATATGGTCTAGCGTGTAAATGATCCATGTATTATAAGTATACTGATCCTCAAGGATCTTTGGATCTGATTTAGTCTCAAGGAGAGTTTCCTTTTCTAAAAAAAATGACACAGGATGTTTGGATTTTAAAACAAAAGCTTTTCTTCTTGAAAAATTACAGCAGAAATGTAGGCTGACATCCCTAACATCTGTGCAGGGAACTGGAGCTGGAAATTGGTATGAAGTCCTGTTCCATCCTGATGACATTAAAATAGCACCTTCTTCCTCAGTGACAGCTCTCTGTGGATTGAATCACACAAGCTGCCTGCTGTGGCAAAAATAACCTGTGACTCTTTTAGCGCTCCACAGTCAATGAGCCAAATCTGTGTCTACACGACCGTCACTGCTGTGACCACAACAGAGCAGAGGCACAACCAGATTAGCTAATATCCCTACCAAGAGCTGTTTAGCAGCTCAGCACAGCATGGAGCTTTGCCTGCCTGAGTAGGTGGGTGAATATTCACTCTGGAAGCACTTGCTGAGCTGCCTGTTGTTCCAGCTAGAAGGTTTGTGGCTTCCAAATTAGCTAATTTTTAAGCTAGCTTTCATACGTCGACAGCATATTGCGGTGCTTGCAGTGTGGTCATACACTAAGCATCAGTGATATGCCAAGGGTCTTTTACCTGTGCCAGCTCTGAACCAACAGGTTACTAAATTCTGGATGTTACTTTCCTAGAAACAAAAATAAACACTCAAAAGAGTGAAAAAGAACTGATTCACTGGTAGTGTCTTTGTTAGGTCATCTGCAGAGAGCAGTTTAAATACAGAGAGATACACATAGTGGTAACACCTGGTAGCAGCTGTAGGTCAAGCTAAAAGTTCGCCACTTGATTTCTATCATATTACAACAAGATGTCAATTTACTGTTTTTGCTGAATTTTCTACATAACTATCAGGCTGGTTTAACTATAGTGCTATTTAGGCAGCTCTTAGAGGCACACAGTGCCTTAAAAGCTTTCATAGGGCATCAGCCCTTGATTTTGCTGAGCGTTTATGTGTATGTTCATGTGTGTGTGTGTTTTGCAGTCATGTGGTCCTCTAACACAAGAAACCAGTAACCAAACACCGACCGTTGGACAGCTATCAGAATTCATACCAGGTAAGAGCAAACCTTTAGACCTTTGTTCGGTATGCATCCTTTAGTGCACTTCCTTTCTGTCATTCAGCCCAACGGGATTTATAATCATTTTACTTGCTTACCTACTGGTTTCATAAAGTTGCAGCTTCCTGCCAGGTTTTTTTTTAGGTCCTTTTTTTCAGAAGAATCCACTTCTGAATAGCTAGGAAATAGAGAAAAGCCACTTTTAGAAACCATTTTCCTCTTTCTCTTCTACCCTGTTTTATTTAAGGCAGGCTCTTTGCCTACATGTTCTCTGAAGGAGGACATTCCTGTAACCCAGCCTATACAGGAAGAAGGTCAGGACGTTTGTCTCTCCATTAATCCTTCAAACATTTCCTTTCCTACTTCCCAGTCACTGAAAGAAGGGTCCTTTATTTATGAGTTACTGTAAGTAGCTTTTCTGAAATGGAAAGAAATGGTGCTACAGGACCTACATCTTACCCTTGGAGGTTCAGTGCATATGTCTCTCTGCTCTTAAAGACAAAGCTGAGAGAAACTTTGGTGTCATTTAAACATATGCAAAGTGGATGTTATATGGTACCACTCTGACTTGTACAAGAATATGGCAATACCTATTATCTACTCAAACTGACTACCTTATTATTGTAGCGTTCATATGATCATTGTTCAGCCGTCTTTGGAAACAAAGGCTATTTTTAGTTAGTGACTTTTGACATTACTTTAATATGCATCAGGGCCAGTCTGTAAGTTCTTCTGGCATTTGTTGTAACAAACCTGTAGTCCTAATCATGCTGGGACTAATTCAACTCACTTAACTACAACCACCTGAAAGTTGGGTATCTAGTCTAAGCTAATCTTCTAGTCTCCATTTACAGTCAGCAGAGAAGTAGGCACTTCCAAGGGACAGTTGATCCCATTCTAAAATAGATATATAAGACAGAATTAATTGGAAATACTGATCTTCTGCATAGTTAAATTTAGGTGACAGGGATCCTGTGCATTTTTTTATGATCCATACATAACATGCTAGAACCTCAAGGTCCCAGCTGGGACTCGGTTGTACTGAATGCTGCACCGACTTAAATAGATTTATGAGTCATGTCATTATGGCTATCAACAGACTTCAGGGGTTTCACACTGTCTAATTTTAGGCACATAACTTGAGTGCTTAAGTGCTTAGGGTCAGTGACTAAGCAGAAGTTCTGAATCATTGGAGGAACTTGTCTCCCTCTGTTTATGGTGGAGGGAGTCTGCTACTCTCTTGAAATAGGTGCCTGTGATTAAGCGGTGTGAATTCTTTTTTTTCCCCTCTCTTTAGTAGCTACTCTGTAGGAGAGATCTTGGAGTTTGCTGTTTATTTGTCTTCGGGTTTGTTGGTTGGTTTGGTGTATTTTCTCACTTAAATAGCAAAAGTGGCTTTATATCTTGTTCAGGAAAAACAACTTTACATTAGTTGCTTCCTGCAGTATGTGGATAAACATGAATTGCCTTCAGAATAGCCTTAATTACTGCTTGTACTGAAATGTTTTGCTGTATCAGGGCTACCAAATATCTCAGGTTCACATCCCAACACTATCCCAAGGAGGATCAGCAGCACCACAGTTACTCTGTAAAGGAGAAAGAAGAGCTCATTTAGAGTGCAAAAAAGTGGTATATAAGAGAAGACAAAATCAGTGAGAAATAAATAGCCTCTATCTTGCTTTGATTTTTTGCCTCTTTACATATATTATTTCATGCAAATAATGACATTAATGCTATACTTAAGGTTGAGTTTATAATTGCAGAAAGTCAGAAATTTAAGATTTAATGTTCCCATCATAATATAATGGAATATTGAACCCAAAGTGACAAAACTCCCTACGACTGTTGATCCTGAACTGAGGCATTATTAGCTGAATATTTTTTTTTTTTAATATGAGAGCCACTAAGCTGTGTATTCAATGCTAGTAGACCAGCTTTTTATCTGTACAAAACTGTTTAGAGTGCTTCCTAGGTCAGCTATTCCCAAGAGACCCTGCAGTTGGACTGGAATCCTACCAGTAGAATATAACCAGAGACTGATCTGGGAAGGGCAGGCATGGGGGAGAGAAAGAAGAAGGAGAAGAAATGGCTGTTGTGAAAGTTCAGTCAAATGGAACAGAACTGAAGATTTTTGGTGCGTCCTTTTTGTTCCTTTTACTAATTTAGCCTTCAATGTGAGTGGTAAATGTTAGTAACATGATATTATGCTGGGAAGTTTATTGAATTAAGCATAACCATGAACTGACATTTTTGGAATGCACAGCTCCTTGGCATGAACCTTGGGAAATTAAAATAAAATACAACTCATATCGATGTTAAGATGAGCTTTACTCAGCTTTGAGCACAACACATGTTACTTCTTTTTCTTTTGAATTACGTGGTGACAGACTAGTAACAATGAAGGAAGGATCAAGATTCAATTTCATTCAATAGCATGGAGTTCTTGTACTTAAATGCATAATAGTAAAAGGTAACCATCCTAGGTAAATATATAGTTACCTGTTCAGCTGAGAGACACAGGATTTTCATACTGTTTTATATTCATATTTAACAAAGCTTCTACCACCCATGGATTGCACTGTTTCACTGCAAGCTTTACAGTCTCATGGTAGGTTCAAGGCAAAGTATGACCCAAAAAAAGTTCAAGGAAATTGTGTGATGGTAATGTTCATATCTGTCCCCACAACTTTTCACTAGCTATGCATGATTATAGGCATGATTATTTCTAACTAGTAAGCCCTACAAAATGGTGGAACTAGTAGTGATTTACAAGTAGCCCATAGCTCTGTTACACATGCTCCAGATGATCTTAATATGAGCTCCTCTAGATAGAAAACTAAAAAAGATCTGGTAGCTGATAGGCAAGTATAATTTATTGCTGTCTAGACACAGTGGATATTGGAGTTACAGTTGAAGTCTACTTATTATAGAGGGAGTGGTATTCTAATTAATAATCCTCTCTAGAAAGATGTGTTGAGCTCACAAACTATGGTCCAAATTCTAGAGGAATACATAAAAAAAAAGACAGTTTTCCCTGTTTTCTCTACCTGGTCTTTCCAGAGTATGCTTGGAAGAATGGATGGTATGAGTGACTGATCCCATGGGTATCTGTCACAATGAGATATCATACTTAGATGAGCACTAAAGCTGAGCAGTTAGGATGCAGAATTGAAACTTATCCTGGTTCATATGTATCTGCATATGAGGATTTTGTTGTGTGCTGATCTCTACAGATACTCTTAAGGACCTGTTATTTTTCTGAAATTGCTGCCACATGTTCAGTGGTATAAAGCAAGGTGAAAATTATTAAAATTAATCTGCAATAATGGTCAACTATAGTTTAYGGCACACTGACTTTCATCATCTTCCTGGTTTCTGAATGCATTCACTCTGAAATGCAGTCAGGCTAAAAGGCTCCCAGATAGTCATACGAAAGGATAAGGTGTAACAGGATTTCAGTATTCAGTAAGAATTATTCCTATAGCATAAATGGGAATTACAGCTGAGATTTGCTTTGAAGCCATAGTCTGAAATGCTGGTATTTTTATTTAAAACGTACTTATTTGCTTATATTACATTGTGGTCTTTGACAGAGTCCATGCCAGAAGACACTTACCTGTACAAGCTGTATTTAAAATCTCTAACGTATAGGAGATGTCAGGTAAATACTGATGAAAAGAACAGCCCTTCACCACCACCACCACCACACACTGATCTCAAGTCATCTGATATAATTTGAAATGACAACTGTAGTTTTTACAACACTAATCCTAGATTTCTTACCCTTATGCTGGCTTTCTGGACAGCAATCTTTATTGAGATGTAATGCGTTAAGGATGCTGCTTCATATAAAACATGGCAATTACTTGTTCATTTTAATTCTGAAAATGTCATAGTTTTTCTTGCTGTTTACTTGCTGTTTATTTACTAACTGTCCACTAATCAGAGTTGCAATAGCAAAATGTTTATGTACACCTGCACAAACATGCACACACACATATATCCCTCTATAAATATTAAGTATGACTATATATACATTATCTATATGAAAAAAGACAATAGAATTAAACAGACCACATATCAAAAATATATTGGCCCAACTGAAATATGTTAACGATCAAATAGGATTAACTTTGAAGTAAGTTAAGTTTAGTGTAACACAAGCTGTGGAATGAATCTGGGCTAGAACATAAAGACATCCAAATGGTGGCTCACTCAGAACACACTTTCCTTAGGCGTACGCGAGGTTGGTTCCTTGACAATTGTTTACTAGCAGCTTTTAAGACACAAACAGCTGTGAGTGACAACAGTCTGTCACAAAATTTGTCTAAGTTCATGGCAGAGAGCTGCAAACTCTGACACCTACTGAAAGAGGTATCGTATTTGCAAGCAGTCAAAAGTGATTGAAAACCAGATGAATCTGTTAGGATACCTCATGCCATTGAACACTGTTGCCTATGCCAAATATGCATTCGTAATCTACAATCTGTTATCTACTAGCACTGATGCTATAAGGTAGCATTGTTAAGAGTTTATTAATATGTAGACATCTATTCTGAAATAAAAACTCATATTTAATCAGAAAGAAATCAACATGATTCATAAGATTCAACCAACATTAGCACAGATGGAACATTTAGACTACTCTCTCCTCTGAGTTGCAGCATTTTGATATGATTTCTAACAGAATATAGAAAAAAATCAACAGTAGGATTACAYATCAGGGGAATATGTTGCAAAATCTACTGCCTTTAATAGTAAAGAATTATGCTTGGGATAACCACAGGTGTAATTACTTTACATGCATAGGCACTCTGATAGCATGCCATGATGGGCAACAGATTTGGTAGTACTGTTTCTGTTATTTAATTATTAGAGTTGGCCTGGAAATGTTCCTCCTTGATTGTACTTAGCTTAATCAAATATGACTTGAGCATCTGAGTTGGCACAAACCCTGCAGGAACTCACTGAAATGACAAGGAAGTGAAAAGCTACTCTTTCATTCCTTTACATCTTAATTTGGCAATTTCTGGAAGGACCAAGGAACCAGGACAACTGCCAGGAACAGGCGAGCTCTGTGAGCTCCTTTAATGGAAGCGTAAGCAATACAGCAGTGTCTGCTTGAGGGCTTGTCTACACGTGGGAAAGTGGTGTCAGCATAACAAGCCATAAAGATGTAGCTMCACCAGTGCTGACTTCCCTCCTCTTCACAAACCCCCAGTCTTGCTGCTGCTGCAGTCGAGTGCTCCTGGCAGGATGTCTCAAGAGTCCCAGGTGAGGTCACCCAGGGACCAGGCTGACTGCAGGCAGGACTCCCAGGTGCTGGGATGGGGGGCAGCAGCACCCTTTCCTCCTCTTCCAAGCCAGGTGGACTCCCACCCAGCTACCTCCAGCTCTAGACAAAACAGCGACAGCGAGAACGGAGATGAGGCAAATCTCCTCCAGCTGTGGTTACTCTTGTTAGTCAGCGAATGCATTGCGAAGAGGGCACGGGTGCCCCCATTGGGTACAGCGGCCACGTTCACCAAAACGCCTGGGAGCGTGACTAGATCACAGGCTTGCTCCTGAGCACCRTGCGGATGCTGTGCACCCGTTGAGCTTGCTCTCCATGGCACTTTGAAGGATATACTGTGGCAACCTTGCTCCCTCTTCTTGCCAAATCAGCAACATTTCATACACAGGCTTAGGTCCATTGTGCCAAATGCAACCATTACTGGAGGATTTGGGGTTTTATGGTAAGGTGCAAAAATCATGCATGGGTTTAACTAAAAATTAAAATATTTTCTTTTTCAATCTTTAATATCAGGAAATAAACAAAACCCCTTCCTTTTTCTCTCTCTCTTTTTTTTTTTTCCATTTTCTCTTTCATTGATTGGCAAAAACAAATGAGTTTTTGCCCACTATTGACTATCTATTGCGTATTACCTATGCAATATTGCAATCAGGATCATCCTTATGGTCATGGACACACTGTGACGGATGCTGTAAAGCAAAGAATGTTATTAAAAAGACAAGAACAGATAAAGCAAGGGAAAACAAGTTTTGTCAGACAAGCAAAGTGATCAGAATAATAAATGTTTCACAGGTTAGTTTCATATTTCCATTTATAGTATGTTATTTTACTTTCCACAAAAACCAAGCAACATAAGAGGGTAAAAAAGAGCATCACCTCTAAAAATTGTTCACTTACTGAACACATCTGCATTCTGTGTGTTACCTGAGAACTGTTTATACTCCCTGTTTTCTACCTTTTGTTAATACTGGTGACTGGACTAGTTGAGCTAATTTTATTTTTCCTATTATATTTCCTGAAACTTTTTAGATGGAAGACCATGAATAATCAACGATAACAGTGTGAAGCTTTCAGGATTATTGGTATGTTTCAAAAAAGATAATGCATAAATATTTCTACAAATAAGTCATTAGACAGTTGCCAAGAAATGTCTTTCAGGGCACTTGAAATGCCCTGATTTTTCATGTCACATTTTGTTTATTAATAGCTCCAGATTGTTTGCTCAAGAGACATTTCAAGACCGTATACAATTTGCTCCACGTTTAGCAGGAATAAAAATTTTGCAAGAATAAATGCTCAGTCATGAGCAATTTTTGTGATGATGAGAAAAGTCTGATGAGTATAGTCAGCAATGTTTTGGGGATGAGTGTTGATGTAATGGTAGTTTTCTCACTAGTAGTTTAATGATAGTGATATGAATTAGTTTAAGGTACTAAAAATTCAAGCTTTTTTTGTTGAGTCACAAGTGGAAGTAAGTAGCATATACTTTTTTTAGTAACATTTTAATTAAAAGCATTTTTATTAAAACTCAGGGATTTAAAATATGACAATATTTTAGTGGCTTTTAGACTCAGACTAGCTTAGTTAACCACTAGCATAACTTTTGCTGGATCTACAGTCACATGACCAAGATACATCAGGTATTTCAAAAACTGGTCTTTTATTTATATGTCTCTCCTTGACTTTTGGGTGCTTTCTAGACTGCTAAAAATACTGTATTTTCTCAGAGCTCTGAAGGATCTTTATTGACCTGAGCCAATACTTGCAGCTCTGTTTTGGCCTGTGATTGCTGAAGCTTTATAAGGCAGCTCAGAATTGCTTGCTAAAAATGTTGTCAAGACAGAAATGAGTATTCATAAGAGATTAAAATTTTATTGGAGAAAACGTCATATAAAAATTGGGCCTTCATCTTTTAACTGTTAAAAGTTTATTAAAGCAAAGTTTCCAGATCTTTAATTTAATTTGTAGGAGTACTGCCCTGACTTCTTCACTGCCTTTAAGCAGTTATCAGTTTCTGCCTTGCTTATAAATACCTCCCTACTTGCACCGCCTGCAGATCAAACTCCATTTCACTGCAGCATGAATGTTTCAAAGGCTAAATGATTGACTCTGTAGCCCTCCCACCCACTTCTCCCTCCCTCTGCCCCAAAGATATTTTTATTCAAAAATATTTTACTTGCACAAGAGTACCTTCCATAAACAGTGAGAGCTTTGAATGGCTGGGATGATATAGGGTGCACTGCATACTCTTGGGTAGTATTGCCATTGTGAAAACACTGAGAGAAGATAATCCCATCAGACTTTTCAAATAGAACATTGAGATACCATATTTTTATTCTGAAAGACAATATGCACATTATTAAACACCACAGCAATCAGTTTCATTATTCTCATATGGCTAGCTAAAAATATGGGATCTTGTAGGTTTATCCAGTCAGAAGAAGAAATAGGTAATAAACATTCTCATACATAGCTTTAAAATGCCTTTGCAAATTCAGATATGTTTCTGCTTCTGTCACTGACACGTTTTCTTTGCTGGGAGACTCCAATTATTTCATCTATCCAGATCCTGCATGGAGTTTAATGCTTTTTTTACAACTATCTTAAAGGAAGAACTGCAGTGTCAACCCTCAGTTTCAATGGACTATTTTAGACCACACACTGAAGAAGCAAGACTAGGCATGAGGAAAATGCCTGTCACATTTCCTTTCAGAGTGGTGATTTCTGTTGTTTGTTTTTAAATCATTGCAATTTATTTTAAAAGTATGGGAAAAACTAATTTCCTTGTAATTCTCTATACTCTCATCAGAGGATTTACTGTTAATATTACTATCAGTTATTATGTGCTAAGGTAGTTTCCAGACTTCTCAATTGAAGTGAACTTATCACTGTATTGCATTCAGTATATACCTACCTGAAGGTGAGTGCAGTCTAATTTGTGCTGAAAAGCCTGATTCAGCTGAGATAAGTTTAAAATATATTACACAGTTTGTTAGATGTCTTTGAACAACTGTAAAATCCCTTTTTATATCCCTGATATTAGTATGCAGGCTCTCTACATGAGGAGGTTATGTCTTGTATTGTTAGAAGACATTTCGGTTTAAATCATTAAAGCTAATATTCAGACAGATCCGAACGTTAACCTTATTTGACTAGTTCAGCAATTTGAGGTAAAGGGCCAGATGGTAGACTTCCCTTCTTCTTTAGTGCAAGTCCAGAAAGATCTGGATATCTACAGGATTTCTGAGTGTAGGACTGAGCTGAATATAAACCTTACAACAAGTTGAATGCTCTGTATTTGGATGATTTAAAGTCCCTTCCCACAGCTTCCTTGACAATTTTCAGACTTTTAAAATTGCAACAAGCAAAACAAGAAACTGTTATCTTGATGAAAAAAAACCCACAAAACCAAAAAAAAAAAAAAAACAAAACAATCAAGCAAAAAAAAAACCTGAACAAAAGCAAAACAATGTTGTACTTGCCAGGCACTTATTTCTTGAATGTCTGAATGTTTAAATTTGTGATCCTTGAGCAATGGGGAAGTATAGTCCTTATTTATCGTATGACAAATAGGATAAATATAGTAGAATTTTGTGAAACTTGTAGTGAACACAGCCTAACACTCTTTCTGTACAACAATTATCTTTCCTGGTTTAATAAACTTGTCACCTGCACAGCAGTTTATAAAATGTTTAAGCTAATGTTACAGGATAACAAACTCAAATAATGATACTGCAGATAGAGAATGGTAAGTGTACTTCAGTATGAATAAATTATGGGAGTCTCAGTGAGCACCAAATGAAGCCATTGTTGGAAGAAAAGGGTCTGAATATTTCTGAGCAAGAATAYGTTCATCTAGTTGCTCCAGGGTGAAGTGACCAGATGAAGATGCTTTGTTACATCCACAGCACTGGAGGCCTTTAAAATATAGACCCATATTTCTAAACTCTTCCTTTGGATGAAAATTACAAGCAGAAAGAAAAATCTACCAAGCAAGACTCAGGGTTCAGGGTTGTGCCCTGATGCAGGTATTTCCTTACCCCAAGGCCACATGTCCATAAGCCAACCCACCACATCCCACTTTACTGCAGAGCTTGGTGCAAGTCAAACCATCTAGCTTCAGTTTTTGGTCTACATTACAACATGCTCTTGAAATTTGTAAAGTGATTTTCCTTCACTCCCCTTAGCCCAGATTCTGTCTGAGGGAAATCTCACTGTCAGTTCCTTGCCAGGATGACCACCTTGGAAATATAAATAACTTGCTGTGGCTT
The DNA here is from genome assembly GCA_035582835.1 of Phoebastria nigripes. Lineage (NCBI taxonomy): Eukaryota > Metazoa > Chordata > Aves > Procellariiformes > Diomedeidae > Phoebastria > Phoebastria nigripes. Next base: position 737,481 of record JAYKAV010002806.1, read on the forward strand.
AAACTTCTGAGCCTACTTAGCTCTTTCTCTTTGTTCACTTGCCCACTTGTATACTGCACATTATAGCTTGAACTGCCATCTGTTTGATGTGTGTCTCACGTTACGTTAAATTTACTGTCAAGCCTGTACTAAAAAGGGCAACACAGGGCTGCTCAGACCCTGGACCAGAAGTAGCTCTGTGTCCGGACTCTTTCCCTCACTCCCTTGCTGCTGTAGAAGCAAAATAACATGCTAATGATTTTGTGCCCAGTGGGTAGCACAATAAAGATGCTGAGGAGAAAGCTCTTTCTTTTGCCTTGTTCCTGACTGCTCGTTCTTTCATCTCTTGGGGATTACAAGTCGAAGTGGTACCTTGACGTGGTATTTCTTCACTCCCAAGTTATTTAAATAAACAGATCAAATAGAGCTTCCTGGCATGGAGAATGAATCTTTCAATTGGCAGAGACTGAGACGGCTTATCAGTCTATACTTGCCATATTATTTTCCGAAAGATCAGTACCAGCCTCTACCAGAGACAGGACAGGAAAGTTTAGGTAGACTTTTGGTTTTACCTACTATGGCCATTCTTCTAGTCTTACATTGTAACAGGCCAGAGAAATAATCACTGAGGAGCATAATATCCCAAGGGTTCTTTGTGCCAGGACATCACTGCTTCCTCATAGCTTTTAATTTACATGGGGTTTTTTTATTTTTAATTGTACCACTTACAAGGCCTCCTTGAAGACCTGTTTTAGTTTATATTCTGCCTGGCATATTGATATTCCATTCCCAGTGCCTGCTCTCCCCCAAAATGAATTTCAAGTGTATAAATAAACTCTGTAAACTCTTTCATGGCTAAACACTAGTGAATTGAGAAGTAGGCAATGAAAAAGACATCAGGAAAATTGCTCAGCTCCTTGGGATGAAAAGGGTCCAGCACTAATCATTGTCCAGTTAGTTTACACACGTTTCTTGCTACGTTGTTATTACTTCTGTCCCTTTTTTAATGAAGCAAACATTAAAGTAATATTATTTCAGTTGAGGGTTGGTATCTATAGCTTATACCTTGTGATGTTAATTAAAAACATAATTTTTATGTACTTATCACAAAGGAAATATCATTTCATTAAAATCCAATTAGATTCAGACAATATCTGTAAAGACTACTGAATAACTGCTGTTTGAACATAGTCTGCTTTGTTCTATTTTCATCACCCGAATAAAAGCAACCACAACAAACAAACCAAAGAAAAGGATTTTTTTTATTAATCTCTGAGGTTACAGATCCACTCGCATTTAGAACAGTGTTTTATGTGAAAAACATACGAAAGATTTTATGTTTCACAGACTGCCGCATGAGTGACCTTATTTTAGAAAATTCTTATTTCCCTTCCCATATTTATATAATAAAATATATTTATTTTGGTAGAATGGATGCCTTTGTATAAACAGTTTGTCTCTGATAAAGTAATTCAGCATTCTCACTAATATTACCAGAATGCTGCAGAGTTTAATGGATTACTGCCTGCAAAGTAGTGAGGACTCAGGATAACACATGGTAAGTGTAATACAGAACAAGAATTGTTCCTCCATTTTGTTTCACTATAATTAGCCGTCTTGCCGCATAGGCCATTATCTTGCCATTGATTTACTCACTGAACTTCCTTGAAAATCAGTGTGAGTTTTCTCTATGAGCTGAATCAGGAAATGTTTTAATGCAGGTGCGGGTACTATTTTGTGGGATAATGTTTTTGGCTTTCAATCACATGAGAGTCAATAATCAAGGGAGTGAGGCTGTCACACCTCTTCCAAATGGATCAAGAAAACAGAAGGAAAGAGGGGAAAGTGCTGATGGCCATTGAAATTGGGATTTGACTAAATGGAGCTTGTGACTTGACTCTAGGCTGGAAAAATTTTGATCTCAGCTGTAACCTCTGCATTGGATTTTTTGTTTGGTTTTTTGTTTGTTTGTTTAGAAGTTTCTTTTCCTTCTGTTACCAAAAAAAMCCCAACATCCTAAGGGAAGGCAGGCAGCTAGTGATGAAGTCTGAACTGTCTGTGTCAGAAGGCTGTTTCTTCTGATTCAGTGGTTAAGAATGAGTGCCACAAAAAGTAAGATGCCCACATAGGAATAGCAGTTGCAGTGTTTCCTATCAGGAGTATCTGTAATCACTGAGGCAGGAATGCTGATTCAAGACGTTTGCAAAGAAAGACACTGATGTTGATAAGAACTGAAACAAAATGGTTTTGTTTGTGCTAAATAACTGAAATTACAACCAAATAAAGGTTTGAAGAAAATCTACAGAAAGATCAATGTTTGTGTCTTAGCATTTTGCAGACAACCAATGCAATATTTGTTTGATGTCTGCCTTATCTGTACTAAAAAAATTTAGTAATTCTATTTGAGAGTAGATTGTATTTTGATGTTACAGGTCATTGGGGAAGAAGAAAGAACTGCTGCTAATCTGCTATAGCAGGACTATGTACGGCAAAATGGGATTTCCCAGTTTTGGAGGCAATAGTGGCCTAGTGGGAATGAGGCTAGTGAGAGAATATCAAGATAAGAAAAGACTAAAAGGGAGGCCCATGTATGCTGAGATTGGAGAGAGGTGTAGGATTAAATTAAATAGTTTTTTAGTTAAGTAAAGAGTTTATGAAACCAATTGAGAATTTATGAGACCAAATTTCTTCCTGACTAATATAGAAAAAAAAGATGATAAAGAAAAGGATATGTTTTAATGGAAAAGCAAATYGATATAAAACTCCATCAGAAGACATTTTAATTTTGCATATACTTATTTTGGCCTCAATTGAGCAAAAGCACTTGATGGCAAAAATAAAATCCTCTTCTTTCCTATGGTACGCCCCATGTTTTATGAAGTTAGAATCCTCCTCTTCTTTCTTATAGTATGCCCCCCATTTTATGAAGTGGCTGATATTTTGATTTTGGCCTCAGTTCCTAACTCCTACGAAACTTTGAAATAATTTGGCTCTAGACCTCAATTTAAAATATGCTGCTTAATTCAGACTCTGAAATGAAGTTTATAGTAGAAAAAGTTTCATGGATCATATCAAGAACACAATGGGATGCAACTCTGGCAGTCTGCTTGGTTTTGTTTTGACATCATGTGCAGGGATATCTTCAATGAATGAGCATGACAAATAGTGTTTTGTTGAAAAGAAAAGCAATAGAGAAATAACCTCTCTAACATTCCTATCCAGATCAGGGCAAAGGCCACTCCCGTGCCTTATCCAGCCATCATGCAAGAGGGCTAGTGAGAGAAAAAACATGCTATGTACTGCATATTATTATTGTAACTCTTCACTCCTGGAAGTCAGCATGGAATTGGAAAGCTGCTGCACAATTACTAAATAAATAAAGCTTAATAGATGGGCTTTACCAATCATCTCTGGCAAGAAAAGCCACATTAAGCTCCACGTATTCTCTGCCTTCATTTAGAGAATTGCAGCTTTTGTTTCCCTTGTAAAACTACATATTTTGCCAAAAGTCAAGTTGCAATGGATATTTAATAGGAGCCTGACCTGCTAGAAACGGTTATTATGTATTGTCAAGACAGAAATAAACCCTGGCAATACCAGCATAGAGCCTGATTCAGCTCTCCTAATAGTCCAACTAGTCTTTTTCATTTTTACATCAGTGGGTATTTTTACTGCACAAAACCCCTCAGAATACAATCAAATATTATAATGTGGACCACATTACAAAACAGTAGTATTCACACTGGCTTCTCTGAGCAGCAGGCAATTTTTCCATTAGCAAATTAAACTTGGAGCCATGTGAAACTTTCATTGTTCACATATTTGTGTGAGAGAAGTGATAATTTCATTACTACTGTATTCAAAATTTGACTCAAGATGGAATGACACTTTCCTTTCTTCAAAACTGTCATATTTTATGGGGTAGGACTCAAAGCAAAAATGATTGCATTCTTTCTGTCATCTTGTAAAATCTTAGGTTTTCCAGGGTATTTGGAGAATTTGCAAAGACAAGGTATTTTTCTCGTAGCTCAGGCTGTGAATGTAAGACTTAATGAGAGAAACTAACATATTTTAGAAAGATCACTTTTAACAGTACAGGTGATTGTGTCAGTTCAGTGGAGCTACAAACTTAGCCTTTTTAAGAAGGACAAATTCTCTGTTGCCATCTTTTTGTTACATCAGCCCAAAGCATTTTGTCCATTAAGTTTACTTTCTCTGTTTACAAAAGGAGGAGGACGTGGCTTGAGGGTCAGATCTACAAGAACCCAAAATCATCAGAGCAGTACACTTTGGGAGTCAGCTACATAGAGATGAATCAGCAGATCTAACCAGATTATCTTTACCTCCTCTCTTCAAGGCTGATAGCTAATCTGTATTTGACTATTGAGTTGAAATATAATATGACCAGAATATTTAAGAGAAACTGAAGAACCTGCAATAAATTCAGTCCAGGTCCTCCTGAGAGTGAAAAGCTTAATGAACTGTTCTAGTGAATGCATTTCTGCATTTTAAACTTTTGGTTACGTGGTCAGTTTTGGCTGGTTTTGCCTCACTCTGCCTCATGGCATCTTTGATACAGAAGTGGAACATGTTGTAGGAAAAGCTCTGAACAGACATAGAAATTGCTGGAAATAGTTCCCCAACCCTATTCCTGTGAGTTTTTATCAATTATGAATGGCCACTGATATAAAGCTTCCATAATTTTGATAATTATCTTGATCGTTTGAGATATATTCCTCACTACAGGGAAGCTAAAAGACCATGCTCCATGAAATAAAACATACTAAAGATTTTAAAATTTTAAAAACAAAATATTTACCAAAAATCCATTTTTCTCCTGCTTTTCTGAGCTACTACATAACCATGTTTTGGTTTTTGTTGGGTTTTTTTTTTGTTAGTTGGTTCGTTGATTGTTGGTTGTGGGTATTGGTTTTTTTTCTGGTGACTTGTAAGGAAACATTCCTTAGAAAAAGTATCATGGCAAAAACATGACCACAAACATGGCAGAATATACAGATTAGTCTAATATTGTGCAGTATTAAAGTCTGATTTTTGAAATTATTTATTTCATTTTCTTTCTTTTCTCTGAAGGAAGAATAGGCAGTTTTCAAGGAAAGCAGAGGTATTTTTAAAAGTTGACAGATGGTACAACATTGTGTCAACAAATATGAAGAACGGACGATGTGGAGGATGTTGTAAATGCTCTGACTAGACAAGGGACATTGCATCATAGACAATCAAACAGTTTAACAATATTGATGGCCAAGAAAGCTGAGAGCACTGAGTTACATCTGAGGAAAAATGGTGTTCTAGAAGGTGGTGGACAGGCTTTGGAAAGATGATCTCCTTTTAGTGATATTATGCCAGGGTATGCTCCCTGCAAGCCCATAAAGGATCTCACAAAAGCAGGAACTTGTCGTTCCTCCACATAAGAAGTGAATTCTGGTGCCTATTGGGATTATTTCCCCCCCTGCCTCCCTAAAATGGCCATCGGAGATCTGCAAGGGCAGAAAGGTGGACAACATTTTATATTGGGTGGTGTCAGAAGACACCACCCTACCAAAGGTTACTTGGGACCTCAAACACAGCTACACCCCCTATCATGAAGATCTGTCCCCCTCTTGCTCCAGTGACCGAGGAACAGCAAAGCAATACAGAGCTTTAAGGTCTTCCTGAACTCTTGCCTATGGCTTATGCTCAGAAGCCAGGAACTATGTAAGTAACATGATTAAGAGTATCAAATTATTTTTAGGTCAAACTCTTCCCTTCACATGATGGTGGTGGTGCCTCCCTACCATGAGTGATGATTTCAGTATTTCCAGCCTCAGCTGTTCCAAAACCATGAGGGAAGCCCCTTACATCATATAAATTACATTACAAATTGCAAGATTTTTCTGTTAAGTAGGGTTCTTTTTTTAGAAATTGTATAAAGGACCTTACAGATTGCAAGATTTTTCTATTAAGTAGGATTCTTTTTTTACTTGCCATCTGGGTTTCTCTGAGCCCTTTATATTCCGTGGGGTTTGTTTTTGTTTTGTTTTGTTGGTGTGGGTTTTTTTTTCTTGTTTTGTCACAGTTCTCAAGCCTGAAAGCTTTGATTTTATGTATTTATTTATTTTTAATGAAAGCAGAGATTTTAATGTTACCAAATGAGTACTGGAGCTAGGGCTTTAAATATCATGAGACTCATGATAAAATCACTGGAGTTGGCAACACTGCTTGAATTTGGCACGAGATCCTAAAGCTTTAAAGGAAAAAGTGTGACTCATCAAACTTGCCTGGAGAGTTAAGGGAGCTGGGGGCAAGGGCTAATGGGGGTATCCTTCCATTTCAGTACTTCAGAGAAAAATCTACAAGATACAGTCCAGTAATTGTGCCAAGAAAAGAAACTGCTTGCTATACAGAGAATAACAATTTCTAATTATGTACCAAAATGGGGGGAATGCAGAATGGCAGATTTTTTTTTTTAAAAAAAAAGGTATAAACATTGCCAATTATCCAGAAATGTTTTAGGAAAGAGATGGTAGTTCATAGGCTGGAAAACTACCTCACCTTTATGCGATATAAACCATAAAATCCTAAATACTCTTTACACATTTAAATGTTCTTCTCTAATGATCCTTCCTTTTCAGATGAAGTGAAATACAGAATTTGATCTTACATTTTCTCAGGGGAGTTGTATATATATTTGTCATAGTTTTGATCTGCCACCAGAAGCTAGCCTTAACTTACTGAATTATACATGACAAAGCATTAGATTAAATACATTTACATGTGTTAAGTCATAAAAATCAAGTCAGTTACTTGCTGTTTTACCTTTCTGTAGGTGCTGTGGTCCTTTGTTAGTATGCAAGATTACCCTCCTAAGCTAAGCAAGCCCAAATGTACAAGATCAAACTGGACAGAGACCTTCCATCAAAGTGTTTTTTCATTCTCAGTTCTTGAATTCTTGAAATGAAGTTTTTTGCAAGAAAATTCATATTTATCAAAATTTCCACTGGGAAATCTTTTTCCATGCCCAGGGTATAAATTCTAGTGAGAAAACATCATGTTCAGGTCTTTCTAACAGTCTTCTGGCTAAGCCATGCAAAAGGAAAGCATCTCATGTTCTTGTGCTCTGCCTAAGACAGATCAAGTTATCTCATTTCTGGGTTTCCTTCATTGTTAGACGTAGGTGGGCATTGCCTAATGCAAAGCTGTAGTGACTTAAGGCATTATGTGTCTCACAGATGTCGCTATCTTTCTGCTAGAAATCACCACCTCCATAGCTCTGGTGTCTGCATGTGTTCCTCATCCTCTCCAGAAGCAGGTTTGATGCTTTACTCTGTAAATTGTCTGGAAGAGGTTTTGCACTGAAGTGGAAGAGTAACCTTTGCATGTTCCTTTCATGGTCTGAGCTGTGAACATGCAAAAAAGAGAGAGAGTAGGAAACTTCTAGGAGGTGTCAAGCTCTTAAGCTGTTGTCTTTCTATAACTTCAGCAAATTAATTTCTATCTATCTCTTTTTTTTGTTTTGGCTGGTAAGAACTCTTACCCCCACAACTATTACTGACCTGTGTGGTGGGTAGGTACCTCTCTCTCCTGCCTTTTGTGGGTTTTTTCCTTTGTTTTTTTGGTGCTTTTCTGTTTTGTTTGGTTGGGGTTTTTTGCTACTGGGCTTTGGATTTCTTTTGCAAAATACTTCAAAAGATTTAAATTTCATCCCATACTGAGCAGGAAAACTACCAGTCTAAGAGGAGCCATACCTTGTGGCTCCCTAGCTTCTGTAGTTTTCAGAGTTCTCTGTATTTAAAATGTCTCTCCTTTTTTGAAGCACTTGAAGCACACAGGAATGTGTGTATCAATATATAAACCAGTAATGATTTGTGTTTGTAGATACATCCGGTGAAATATATTTTTTAAAATATGTATTTTAAAAAGGTATATAATGGGGTTTGTAGGAGCTTGTGTAGTTTAATTTGCTAATCAGCACTGASATGTACTATAGAAGTGTTACTATGGATCTGCAAGTGAAGATGTTGACTGTGTCCCTAACTCAAAGTGCTCACTGAAGAGTGGTAAGGATCTAGATGACCCCCTCTCCAGGGCAGTTACCTGATGTAGGCCACTAATCTGGGGGTTGCAATTTACTGCCTGTCTAGCTGCAGGCAGCCTCTTTACCGGGCTTTTACCATCCCACCTCCTTGCAGGAGCGTGGCATGGCCCCTGCATGGGCAGCAAGCAGTTTTTGTATACAATACTGGGGAACAGAGGCCCTGTTTCTGGAGGGGTAGGTACTGAGAGCCCTCAGTAAAGAAGTACCTACGACTAGCGTCCTGATTCTTTGTGCACTGGGTATTTACTCYATGCCGTGGGCTAATGACCTGCAAAATGTCAAGTTAAATAACAACACTTTTTAGTTAGTGTTGCACAGAGCAACGTTTGAAACTGGAGGAAACAAACTGCTTTTTGTATGGTTAATTAAAAAATGCTCAATCAAATTACTATGCAGAAAGTTATAGTGCATTTTTTTACAGGCTGGTAAGTTATGTACCCAAGTTTCAGTCCAGTGTAAATTTTATGACTTCAGTTTTCAAGCCCAGGAAAGTCTCATACAGTGGAAGTGCTGATAGTCCTCTTATCACAGAGACTGTAGTAGGTGCCACTCTAATAATCCATGCTCCTATAGTCATAGTCAACTTTTTTATACCCTATAGAAGTGGTAAATAATATTGGGACAAAATGAGTTAGGATACTTAGGATTCACTGTAGCAAAGAGAATCAGAACAACAAAAGCACTCTCACTGATGAAATTGGAAATGTTTTTTTTTAATTAACACTTCTAATTAGAATTTAACATCTCACTAGCTTCGTATGGGATTTTTCGCTTCCTTAACCTCACGGAAACCTATCTATTGGCTCTAAATAGGCAGTCACTTACCATGCACCACTTGAGGATTTCAATTAATCCCAAATCCTCTAACTTTGGTGTGTGAACTTGCATTTTTCTCTGCATGCCATTCCCTCCTGTTTCAATTTTCTTACTAAGAACCTTCTCAACAGTTTTTTTCTTCTTCAATTCTTTGCCTCTCTGTTTACCTTTCTGTTTAAAAACTGTACTATTTTGATTTGAAAATGATGGGACAATGCAGTATGTATATAGGCACTGGTAAGGACTGCTTAACATAGCTCTGGGGAGACAAGTAGCTAGAGAAACTGTGCAGAAGCTTGAACCTAACTAGCCTCTGTCAACTTTGAAGTGAAAAAAAATAGCTGTCTTGAAGATGCTTGGTTAAATGAATAAAAAGGCACTTAACTTGTTTAAAACAAGAAGAATGCATACTTATATATTTAATTGCATTTCTCATTACATGATATGTCTGAATATTTGTCTACAGCCATCTTTGGCACTGATGAAACTTAATCCTCAACCACTAGCTGGGTTTTTGGTGTTTCATGTATAATCTGAGTTTACTTGAACTCTTACTGTGAAAGAGTCTACTTCCTTTCCTCTGAAATAGGATTTCTATTTTAAAAGGAAACAAACAAAAAAACTAACAAACTAATAGCCAAGAATGGAAATGTAAAATAGTCTAGCTCAGAGTGGAATGAATTAATTCCCAGTATTGTGACCATGGTTGTTTTAAAGAAATGGCAAGTTTCTCATCCTGGAAATGGGATAGATTATAAATTTCCCTGTAGCAGCAGGAAAAAAACTGGTTTCCTTGCATTATTAATTTACCTTCCTAACAGGTTGAGCACTCACGTGCCTCACAGGCTGATCACCGGTCAGTCCTCTTTCTGTATTAGCTACTTCTGAAGTGAGTTTACTTTGATGGCAAACAAAGCAAAAAGCTTGCATACCAAGGGTTCTGTATGACTCATTATTCACAAACAGCATGGAGTTTAGCTTGCAATTTGCTCACTTGTTAAAAATGTGACCACAGTGGCATTAAATAGCACCATTGTAGTCTAGCACCTACGGTCCTTTTGAAATTACACATTTTAGAAAATATACTTTATATGTTATGGATTCTCTGTTTTGTTTTCAATTGAAAAACTCAACCACCTATCCAAGTAAACCAAAATTCCCTTCCTCTAATTATAAGCATATGAACTGCCAGCTTAGAAGTTCTTCATAAAAATATTTACAGGACTTCATGGAAATCTTTTTGCTAGGTGTCTTCTAATACATCCTGAAAATTCAAGAAGGAAAATAAATTACAGGCAAGTCTCTATAAAACACTAATGTAAATGGATTGTGAGAATTTGATTACAAGTGAAATTTCCTCCTATGGTGAGTAGTAACCACAGTCTGCTTGCACCTATTATAAGCAGTAAAACCACATAGAAGTATGTCTCAAATGCTTAGTCTTACATAATGAAACAAAACAAAAAGGTGGTTTTTTTAACCTTCCTCTGTTAAATTGCTTACAAGAGTCATGCTAGCCTGGAGATAGTGTGCATCCCAGTCTGTATCCATACAGCAAGGTCTTCAGCTGGAGTAATTTGTCTGATGAAATACATCTTGTCTTCCGAGCCACTTTCCTCAGAGTCCAGATCTTCATCCCTCACTACACATAGAGATATACAAGGTCTCCACAAAATGCTGTCTTGGTCTTCCATTTTCTTGGGTCTCAAGTTTTTTCATGTACAGAATGGTCCCCAAGTAGGGCAGCATCCACGTTCTTGATCACGAGAAAGGAAGGTCATAGGATCATGTAACCTACTGGTAACTTCCAATGCACACCACTTTGCCTTGCACTGGATGTTTAGTTTGAAAAGTGGATTGTTTTACTATGTGGGTGCATTTAGGCAGGCTGACCACAAGAGGCGTTGCATTAAATTGGCTTCCATATGCAGAAAGACCACAGAGAAGTATGTGGAAAGCTGCTGCCACAGTGATCTGGTGGATATCATACAGCCCTTTCTAACAACTGAGACACAGAGATGGATGACAGCTGGAGTATCACTTATTTGGGTCTACCTGCAGCACTGTAGTTAGGCAACAACTACAGACAACTGAGACACAAAGTGAATGCTAGAAGACCCTCATCAGAGGTGCCACAATGATTTCTCATTTGGCTCTTCTATGCAAAGATATCCCATGCACTGTATTGTGTGGGCTCTCCTGAAAAGCCATGTTTGCACAGAATCATTATACCAAAGCTAACACCAAAGGCTCAAATGGTCCAGATAACACACTGTGTATGGTAAAGGAGAGAGAAAAACATATCTTGACTAGAAGGCCATGACTGATCCTAGCTGTTGTACCTTCTCTGTGTCCTTGGAAAATGTCTCAGTCAATCTCCAGCCCCCAGGAAGTTTCCCATAGATCAGTAGAGACCAGCTTTGGATCCAGCCTTCTTCAAAAGTGGTCATAGACAGGCCCAAGTTAAAGCTAGACTGGGGATGAGTCAGGCTGGTCTTTGGTGAATACTGAGAGATGTGCATAACCACAAACAGAATATGATATGTTGGAGAAGGATTATGATTACTTTTTATTTTCCATCCCGAGGAAGCAACTGGATCATCCAGGGGATGATCCAGGCCACAGCAAACTCTATTTTTGGAGTGAGACAACTTTGTGGGGGTTGTATGGGGCTTTGAACCAGCCTTCCAGCATTAAAAGTTTGGCATCAGTCAGGAAAATGGAGTACGGAAATGGGAGGTTGGACAGCTCTGGAAATATACAGAAAAGGTGAGGCATGAGACAGTTGTACAGTCCTTGTGCTATATAGACTTCTCTGTCTGGGTACCCAAGTGTGTGTGAGTATTGGTCATGGGTATAGGTGTTGCCTGTTCAAAAATGATGGTTGGGATGGTCACTTCTGAATTTTCAAAAAGAGGAGTTCAAATTACATAGGCAAGCACCCTCTGATGCAGTATGAGCTGATGCAGTATGACCCCCTGCATGTCATGTTTTTTCTATACAACTTGCAGTTCCTGAAGTCAGAGCATCACCTTACTGAAGAGCTCTTCAGTGAGTGTGGTTATGACTGCATGTCTGTTCAGCTTGCTGTCTTTTACTATAATGATTTTGGTGTGAAATAATCCACAGTGGTAGATGCATCATCTTTAACGTTCCTTCTCCCCTCAGCATTGATTCTCACCACTGACAAGTTTTAATATCAAAACTGTCTTTCTGGCAGGTCACAGATATGCTAACACAAACCACTTCTCTGAGGAACAGAGAGATGCTGGAAGTGCTAGCTTTGTTTCCCAAAAAACCRGCATCTTTTAATCAGGTAATGAAGCCTGCTGGAAAGTGTTAAATGGATCCTCATGATTCTAGCTTGTTTTCCAGCTACCCATCACAAGGGTGGGTGTACTGCTTAGGGATAACTAGTCAGAGATAAATAGATGGAATCTGCTGAAAGAAAACCTTCAACAAAGAGATGCTGGAGGCAGTCTTGGCATGAACGTATTAACTTGGGAAAATCAACCTGCAAGCAGATCAGAAAGCACCTTCCTTCCTCTCTCACCCGTTTCCACCTCCTAGGAAAATAAATCAAGCAAGGGGTAACTTCCTTTAAGATGTAATTGTAATTTGAACTCCCTCTCAAAAAGCATCAACCCATTTCCTACAATGCCAAAAAAGCAAAGGGTAAAGAAAATAGCTCCAATAATTCTTTCACATTGATCAAGCTCTATCCAACACATTCTCTTCTTCCTCCTCCTCCTTCTTAGTACTAGTCACTCTCCCTGTTTGCTTTCTGCTCTTCTCATGGCATGCACAGACCTCCTTTTCCTCCCATTCTGTTGATCTCATTTTGTTTACTTCTTGTTGAGGAACTGATCTAACTTACACTGAAGCTCTTCTAGATGTTACAAGCTTCCCTGAGAAAGCCATCAGCACAGTGACAACTTTATTGGGCTGATAAAGATCATCTGCATGTGAGCCTGTATTGTATACAGCCCTTTTGGCAGAATCTATTCGCGCTCCATGGGAAGGCTGGGCCTGACTCTGTCCATCTGAAGGGCAATATTTGTGGGTTCAAAAAAATAGCTACATGAGGAATGAGAGGTGAGGGACAGGGACTGCAAGCTTGACTCATCTCAGATGCAGAGACTAGCCACACCACTACCTTTCACGATTCATAAGACGATGCCTGTGCTGTTTACTAGGGCAGCATTTGAGGCCAAATTCAGCCCCGCTGTGAATGGGCACAACACCACTGGCTTTGTACAAAGGCTGCCTGCCTGAGAGCAGAACAGGGAAAGCTGTTTGAACAGTGCCAATAATTGCTCCTCTTTTTTTATTCATTTTTAAAAGACAGTGGAAGATCAGAGGCAGCAGCTACAATCCACAGTCTACAAATAGCATTAGTAAGAACACAAATGAAAGGCTTTGTGCTACAGTTATATAGCACATCTAACACAAATAGCGAGGTAGTGAGTGGTTGTTGATTAGCTATGAAAGAGTGGAAAGAGCACAGGGAAAACCTCTCCCGCATAAGTCTCCTATGATCTGGGGAAGTAGATGCAATTCCTGACGAGGGGCCACTGGAGGGAGGGGGTGTGACTATGAACAGTGTTTTAAAAGAAACAGCAGAGGTTTTGAGGAAAAATCTTTCCATGCTGCTTTTGGAAGGGCTTTGGACCGTGTTCTACTCAGGGACCCGGCAAGAAAGGCATGCTCTAGTCTAGTGCAAAGGTGGCTGGGGAAACAACTCTGTACTAGTGGGAAATAGATGGAAATCCTCATCATGTGTCCTCCACATACAGCTTCTTTGACATAAATTGTGTAATGGATGTAAGGCAAACCCAACCACACTGCTAGTGTAGCCACCAATCTATTGAAGAAGACTGCATTGAGCTCTTCAAAAGTGGTTTAATATTTGACCTTAAAATAGCATAATAGTTCTCCTTTTACACAAAAAGTCAGTAAACCTGAAAAGCTTCCCCTTAACCAACATTGCAAATGTGATTGTCTTCAAAAATAAAGCAAACACTCCAAAAAGCTCTGTCAGGTAGTGCTCTGGATCTCCAAAAATATTGTAATTATCATGAAAATTTAAACATGATTGCATGCTCTTTTTATGACAGCCTGTGCATTAGTTTGTGTATATGTTCCTCATTAAAACCACACTTACGATGAACTTTTTATGGGAGTGTGCTTTTATTGAATATTATAACCTGTGAAGGTTTAATTAAGTCAGTGAATTACCCATACAACAGCTTTTCACCATCTTTTATCTGTTCCACATGCTGCTATTCCTCAATCTGTCCCAGCCAAGTGGACCCAGATCCTGGTATCTCTTATGAGCTTTGGTACTCCCGTTTGCTGGAGTTCATAACTCTGGAGAACAATTTGCTGCAGCCCTAGTTAGCAGGTGATTTACAGGCCTGCAGTTTTCTCAAAGACTTTGCTAAAAGACCCAGGGCAAAGCGCTGTTTATCACAAACAGTGATGCATAATAGCAGGGGCTGACCAAGCTGTAATTATGTCACCAAAAAATCTCACAAATTTATCAGACCATTAGTGAGGGGACACATTTGTCTGCTGTGTGTATTCCTCTGCCACCAAAGTCATATTTATAGGATTGCTTTTTAAAGGGAACATAAAGAATGTCCGGGAAACCTGCACTCAGATGAAAAACAGCGTGATTGCTTTCATTGTTGCCAGCTTCCGAACAGTGGACATCACAGATTTTCATTCAAAAGCGGCCAAGAGCTCTTTACAACTTTGCTCACAGCTAAGTCAGGGTTTAAAGGAAGATTTGAGGGTGGGATAAGTCACAGCAAAGTCTTCCTTTTGGGAATGAATGACCCAGTGTTTTAGGTAGTAGAGCTTTGCAATCACACTTATGTGTGAACCTGACCACTTAGAAAAATTTCTTTGCTCCGGTCTTCCCCAACAGATTATTTCCTAGTGGACTTGGAAAGCAATAAATGCTTGTTTATGTTGCATATAAGATGTAAGAAGCCTCAACCCCGGGTCTATTCCAAGTTAATGGAGCAAAGTAAACAATTAGCTTGAAGAACATTAAACAGTACCTGGTATGGAAAAAGAAAAAAAAAAAACAAGATGCCTCACATGCTGCTTCTGCAGGGAAAAAAATCAGCACCATCTTAAAAAGCTATAAATTCTTCCAATTTAGTTATGCTGAGCCAAGTAGGGCAAAGAGCTATCAGAATAGAAGTTCTTCTGCCCTGGAACATTTTTTATAATAATTACATATAATGCAAGATACTGGACATATAATGATACATTTTGATGTCAGCCCATGTTGAGCTTCTCTCTTCCTTGATCCTTTCATCTGCTGCTACTTCCTGACCCACTCACCACACACACACAATCCTTTTTCTCACGGGTTGCAGCATTCAACAAAAATAGGGCATATTGACTCCAATTTATGCCTCCTGTTTGCTTTGAGGCAGCTCATACTAGTTTGCCCTCGCCATAGCTCAGATCTACAGTTGTAGCAAGGTATTCTGTGTTCAGGTAACACTTGCATTTTTTTCTCTCCTTACCACTGCAGATAGTTGTACTATAAATACACAAATTCCAATAAAGTTGGGATTTTTTTCAACAGGGCACTAGATTGTTTGGTTGGTGCTTCTTTTGTTATATAGTATACCATGCTGAGCTATGGAGTATGGCCCTGTGGGGAAATTAAATTATGTATATAGGATGGGTAAGTGTGCTAAACCTCTGCAGAAAGCTTTGGATGTGGTCTCCTTCATTCTCTCTCCCTCTGGATGTTATTATTTTGCTTTTCACAAGGGCCTGTGCAGGTTGCCTTTACATCTCACATTCTCTCCAGCTGAAGGTGCTGGAATGTCAGCCACTCGCAGCAGGAGTTTCTATTTCTCACTATTTTTAGGTCAAAGAAAAAAATAACAACAACTTTTTATAACAGTGAGCTTGCAGATAAACAGGAAGTATATTACAGAATAATCTTGCTCTCAGGAAATAAATAAACAAACAGTAACAAAAGTGACCTTGAGGTCCTGTGAGGAACTGAGCATGCTATAAGTAAGAAAAATGTGCATGAAGGAATTTGACTGGAGTAGGATATGCTGTGCTTAACAGCTTGAATGAACACATGTATCAATCTCTTCAGTGCTGTTTGAAAGTGCTGTAAGTGATAACAGCAATATTTTATTTTCTTCTTTAATAGAAATGACATAACACTTAAAGGAGTTTTGTGAACACTGCTCTCTTAAGAGAAGTTGTATATTAAACTCTCAATAGCCCAGAGTTGCAAGCAACAGATATAAATTCCTATAAGACATGCAAGTTTAGGAAACAAATGAAAGTGTTAAGAAAAATGAATATAAATTCCTGAACACTTGCAAATATAGAAGACAAAACACAAGCTCCATAATGCATGCCACGAGGTCTCATTGTTATAGAAAATTTGCTGACTGTGTGGGTGAGACCGACTTAGTCTGACTGGTAGACCAAGTTGATACTGAGTTTTGATCTTCTGACGCTCTGCAGTCAGTGAGGCATTAATTGCATTATTTTCTGTTTCATTAAGCAGAAACTGTTGTGGAGTTTTTTTCTTCCTCTTTGTGAAACTTCAAGAAATAGCAAAAGTAAGCTCTTTTATCTCATATTTGGAATCTGTCTGGAGTGGTTTTAGTAGGGTTTATGGCCAAGTCATGTACCTCTTGCTGAATTCAACAGGGCAGATTAGCCAAGGTTATCATGCTTGTTTGAACTTGAAAATTTTTGTGGATGCATCAAATCCATCTCACTGCTTGAGATGGAACAGGGAGAAGCGTCAGAAAGATTTAGACAGCAGAAAGCCTCTGACAGGCTCTCTAAGAGAGTTTTTCTTATTTAGAGGGCTGAGAAAGAATGTTCTCCAGATTTTCAGAAACTTACTAGTGATTTTAAGGTAAGTGATGGTGTGGTATAGTTCAGTAAAAGACTTCTGGAAATTAGATCCCCTTTAAAGCAAACCAACATGAAGCAGCTCAAAACCCCCACTTTTGAAAATGTAGGCATGTCGTTTCAGTGACCTCACATTTATGAGAATTCAAAGGAACTTCCAGGCTCTGACATCCAGAAAATCCCAAACATCGCACTCTCTAACAAGTCCAACTGGAAGCCACAGTTGCATTAGCAATTTGGCTGGAGCTGCGCAGTGAATGCCCACAGGTATTCCATAAATATGCTGTCCATCTTCAGCCGGACGCAGCGATTCACTCAGTTCTTGGCCAGATTCTTTGAAGCAGAGGCCCCTGTCATCAGTTCTGGGCAGTTTATATAGAGTTACAGCTCCTCCTTGGACCATTTCTCCCGTTTGAAAAATTGCCACAGTGAGTTCTCCAGCCTGCCAACTTGGCAGACTCTGTCCTTGAAGCTGGAGAAGAGCCAGAAATCGCTGCAGCATTGTGAACCTCCAGTCTCAGTCAGTCATTGGCCTCTATCAGCACTTTTGCTTATGTTCACGGAGGAACTTCCTGATCATAATTTGGACTCAGCCAAAATCCCTCTGTCTTCATTTTAAGAAAGTGCTGAGCGGAGTCCTATTAAAATATTTGGATAGACTCATACAGTAGACCTAGTCTCTTGATAGTTTTCCTGGAGAATAAAAGAGACTTACTAATAAAATGTGCTGCGGATTTCTTTCTCATCTCTTTTCAGCATGAAGGGACATAGTCTAAATAGCAATAAAGGACTGAGAAATTGCCTGCTACTATGACTCTCATCTGTTTATTTACAATAAAGTTAATCGGTAATTTTGCTAATTTCAGCAGCTAAAAACTTTTCTGGAACTTTCCCGTGCCAGCTTTTCCTAAGTGTTTGGGTACTACAGAGGCATGAAGATCTATTGGAATGCTAAGTGATATACAGCCACATGCAAAATCTCATAATAACACTTTTTCTTATCCTGAAATGCACAGATAATTGAAAAGGTAAGGCTTGTAGAAAATTAAGTAAATGGGGGGAATGATGGAGATTACTATTAAAAAATAAGACGTCTGGCTGCGAAGCTGTGAAGTTGGAATGTTTTCCTCCTTCTGATTTAACAAAGCACAGAGAAAGGAATTTTCTACGGGAGCTATTCTCTCCTTTAACTCTGTGCATCTGCTTGCTGAGAGGAGGTGAGATCTAGGCTAACGGATACACTGGGAGCATGTCGGTATATACTTATTCAAAAGCCTGTCTCCACTCAAGTCAGTGGCCAAAGTCCTATGGATTTCCATGAAATCAGGACTGCAGTTTGGAGGTAGAAGCAGCTGCTATTGCAAATCACTCAGACGGCAGCCAGAATGCTGCAACCTGCAAGTTATTTAATGAAAACAGACAAAAAGATGGAGATGATGACTGGTCTTAGGTTATGTGATTAAAGGCTCATCTCCACAAACACAGAGGAATCCCAAGGCACAAGGGCAGGTGGGGGAGCCCCCAATACCCCAGTCAGAGGAACAAGCCTGAGCCCCTGCCCTGATCACGGGGGTGATCAGCCCCAAGGGCAGGGTGAGACCCACCATGATGAGCCAACAGAGAGGGTCTCCCCAGGGCACCTCACAGACTGAGAGGGGACTGCCACTGAGTACGGGGCTCCTTGTGGGACGCCGGGGAGAGCATTTTGGGATTGTACCAGACTTATGATGGGAAGTTTAGGACAGAAACCAAAGGCAGGGAAAGGAAGGGATCAGGGTGGTTTGGGGAATAACAAGCATGGGAAAATAGAAGGGAAAAGGGGATAAAAGAGGGTGGTCTCATGTAAACAGGGGCTGGTCAGTATGTATGTCTGGCAACGCCCTGTGCCCGATTAGCGCAGTCTCTCCTGTTTTCTCACTAAACTCCACTTCTGACTGTTTTCCTGGGTGAGGGGACTCTGATCTGTGTACATGTGAGTATATGGGAGCCTGAGCGCCAGCAATGGGAGTAGGACCACAGGTCACGGGGTGTTGTGTGCCAGTGTGCCAGCAGCTGGAGGAACCGGGGTGCATGTGTATGATGAAGGTGCATGTGTCAGTGTGAAATCACTAGCAAACATCAAGCTGACCTAGCCACCTAGCAGGATAAGAGGCTTGGGAACCAAGTACTGGAGCAACCATGAGTCTGGAACAGAGACTGGGGAGACCAGAGCGTCTGCAAGTTGATGACTGTGTGGTCCAGAATGTCCAGAGCTGAAGGGACTTTGGGATCTGGGGTTGGCTACTGGTAAGGCCATAGTCTGGACCAGATACCAGAGAGGCTGTTTTGCATGCCTGTTCATGAAATAACCAGGGGAGACCAGAGGATCAAGGGACCAGCTACTAGGTAAACTGGATGTCTATAAACCGGTTACTGCAGGGGTCCTTAGGGTGCATGTCTGTGTGTGTGTGTGTGTATGTGTGTGCATGTAGGTCTGAGTACCAGCAGCTGCCATGGTGCTGTGTCCCTGGGGGTTCACATGCCTAAGTGCTATCAAATGCAGAGATCGAGGGTCCCGGGCCAGCTGCTGGGTAGAGTGTGTGACTAAGGCCAACTATTGGAGGGATCCATGCTGTATATATGTATATACTTTCCACTAAAAGGCTATCATCATGATCAGCCAGAGAGGGGACCAGGATGAGGCCGTTGGTGCTGTTTGCATTTGCATGAGCACTGTGCCCTGTCTGTGCTGCTCTGTGCATCCGGCCGTGTGTACGTGTACACTGAATTACCGTGGTGGGGGGTGCCTGTTGGGAATACCTGCTCAGCCTCACTAGCAGACCTGTGGGCATGGAGCTGCAGCAGCCTCACCTCGACTGGGCTACGGGTTCAGCAACTCCTAAAAACTGGCCTCAATGTTTTTTGTTTAAGCAGACATTACAGTTTACCTTGGCTTTGTAATAAGAGAGAAACAATGAATAGCACCAAAATGGTTTGAGAGAAACATTTTAGAAGCCCTTTAAAACACTGCTTTATATTCCTACACAATTTTTAATATATTACAACTCTAAAACATGGTCAGGGGGACACTAACTCTCTCTTAAAGAAGGAGAGGAAGTGCTCCACTCGCTGCTGAAAGTGGCCTGTGGAGCAGAACCCAGCTACAGCTCGTGCTCACCCATTTGTTCATCCATGTCCTTCCCTTACGTCATTCATCCACGTCTTCTGGCATTCAAATACACCCACGGTGCTGCCAAGCACTGAGGATGTTTTTCCAAGGCTAAGGTCTGAAGTTAGAGCACAGGGTGTGCTGGCTAAAGACTGCCAAACTGGCACACAGGTAACTGATGAAAACTGATAAAAATACCAATGAACATCACTGTTATCTGGGCTGGTCCCCCCTCACACTCAAAAAGGAGGTAGAAAACCACTTAAAACTCTCTTTCATTTTCTTCCCAAACCCTCCTGCCAGAGGTGAAAAACAGGAGCTGGTTCTTACGAACTGTTTTCTGTGTCATTCCGTCACTGTTTAAACTCTGTCCATAACAAACTCTTCATGCCTTATTAAACCGCTCAGAGCAATATGTTCTTAACACAGTTATTACAAAACTCTCCTGACAACATTTCAGCTGCCGGAATAGAAGAACATCAGTATATAGAAAGGGTGGAGTTTTCTTCACAGATTAAACACCTAAATCTGGTGTCTGCCCTTGGGTGACATAAGCTAGGGTATCTGCTTTTCTACAGGCAATGGAGAGCTTTTCTGAAGCTGAGTTACACCCAAAACAACCGTGCAGCTATCATCTGCACTGTGTGCCATTAGCTGTACATCTAAGTGGTGCTATATATGTATCAGTCTATTTTTAATCCTGTTTACTCTTTACCTGATAGCACACATGCCCTAAAAATAAGAGAAAATGTATTTGTTTGGTAGCAGCTTCCCCATCACGCATTTGTCGTTCAGAGCATTCAAACACTCACTTTTTTTCTGTTTCCTATCTCTCCTAATCAAAGGTACAAGCTGCTGTTATTTTCCTCTGCACCTAATTGCTTTGAATCTCTTTTTCCATTTTTTATTCCTGCACTAGTTTTACACCAGTGTCATTCAATTTCTTAACTAGAGTAAACTGAGAAATTAAGCAGGATGACAGTCAGGCCCAAGGTTGTAGTGTTCACTGGCACATCTCTCTTAGTTGGATACAGGGACTGCATAACTTTGATTTCACATTAGAGTTATGAGATTTATAGAAGCACGTTTTTGATTTGTGTGCCATGATCTTCTACAATTTTCTTAATCAGGCAAAGAACAGATTTTGCATCAGAGAGTCTGCAAATTTTCATAATGATTTCCTATTTTGTAGAAACAAAAAATGAAAAATCTTTCCATATCTTTCAGTCTTGTTCTCTTGCTTGTGTCCTCATGCTCAGGCAGAGAAGTTTTAAAAGTTGTCCACTTTCCAATTTCTGCTACTCAAGCCAAGGTTCGTAATTCCATACCATATATCTTCTGTTACATTCAGCATATGATTCTATGACTATGACCTCCAGATTCAAGTAAGTCTGTAGGTTTATTTTTCATGTTTACCATAATTTTGTACAGACACCATCTTCACATGTCAGGTCCAATGACTGAAATAAAAATGGCAAAGTACCAATAAGAAGTCTATTTGTCCTGTTTGGTAGACTTAAAGGCTAATAAATAACTTCGGTTTACCAGTTTAACATAGTGTTGTACATTAATCCTTATAGAAAAACATTTAACAGATAATTTCCAAAGCAGGATTATTTCTGTGTTTGCTTTTCATTTATGCTATTCTTCCTAGCTGAGGTATCCCCGCTTGGGTTGTCAGTTGGCCAAAGTCACACAAGAGGTCTCCAGCACAGTCAAGAATAGAACAATAATCCTTGACTCCTTTTCCTGTGCTTTACAAGTATTCTGATATTTGTGGCACCTAGCTTTCAAGTTGCTTCCCTGCTCTATCCATACATTTTACTGAATGCTTTTATCATTTCTTGGCTTGCTTGCTGCCTTGTTGTTGTTGTTGTTGTTGTTGTTGTTGTTGTTGTTGTTTTAAGACCTCTTTTCACCAGCTGACTTTGAGTACTTGTCAGGGTCATGATCTACCTATGTCATTTTTTATTTTTTAGCTAAGAGAGACTTTTTTCTTCTTCTTCTGGGGCAGATATTGGTTATGGAATAATTCAGTTCATGACAATATTACCTTCATCATTTCTTTGACATTTCCATCTGCATTTGGGAGGCATCCAAGTGTTCATGCCAGTTGTGTTCATTGCACAAGGATTTTGGCATCAAAACCACTGATGACACTTTTTTTTTTTTTTTTTTTTTTTTTTTTTTTAAAAAAAAAACAATTTTTTTTTTTTTTTTTTTTTTTTTTTTTTTTTTTTTTTTTTTTTTGAAAAAAAAAAAACACACCAGTTTGTCAGTAGGCTTCTTTCTTCTTATTTTCAGTTCTGGCTGTCAACCCATAATATCATCAAAGTAGCTAGGTCTGTTGAGGATCGAGTACAGAGAAAAAGAAGTCAAGAAGCTTCAGAGGAAGAAAAAGAAATAGCACAGAGCTGTCCAGTCCAATAGATTGGGCTGGAAGTGTAGAGAAGAGGAAGCTAATTATATTCCCAAGAAGAAGAAAGGAGGAACGGGTCACAGTCTGGGAGATGGGGCACTTCCCTTCCCTTGCCTTTGTAATCTGAAGTCTGTGGGGACAGCACAACAGCAGAGTTGTATTCCAAGTAACTGTGTTTATTAAATATTTGTAAATGCCCTTTGCTGAGGTTTCTGACTCTATGCACTTCTGTTTGGCTGCCAACAGAGATAGCTGACTACAAAGATTATACAATATTTAAAGCTGTATTGCCAAATTCCCTTTCACCACTTTTTCTTTTCCTTCTGAAATTAAGAAGTGTACAAAAAATACAACTGTGTTACCAAACTACCTTTCAGTGCTTCACAGTAAGTAAACCTGGGAGATAATGCATATTTCCTGTTTGAATAACATCCTAAAGCCTTTATAAGAGTATCTGGAATAATATTTCCATTTCCTTCTGTAGGTGTATGGACAGGCTTTCCTGCTCAGTAGCAGCTAAGTAGCTCAGCACTTCCATTCTCAAGGTGGACAGTATCTTCATGGTGCTTTGTGGTGTCCCTGACACCCATTTGCTTTGTCCTGTGTTAGGTCACTGACACAGGAACAAGCTGCCGTGGGATAAAAAAATGCATCATGCAGAAGCTGAGGCATGGTAAGATTTTATTTGCACATTCTTATCATGCAGTAACTGTCAGTTAACTGAAGTAAAGATAGACTTTCATGGAAGATCATCAGATTTTTGCATTATAATGGAGGTAACAAAAAATTGTTCAGCTTCTGAAACACCTAAGGTGATGTTCATCTAAAGAAATATACAATATAGCCATCCGTATGTGAGCTAGGCTGTTTTAATAGTCTGTGATTGATGGAGTCTCTGATCCAGCACAGTTAATCTGATTTTAAAATTGATCTATGCATTTGGTCAGCTTAATGTTGCCCTGCAAGTGTTTATTTCTTTCTTTTCAACAGAAGGGCACCTGTGGAAATTACTTCTCAGGTGGGTTTTCATATTGTAGAGGACTGGGTTTGGGTGGCTTAGTGCCGATTTAGTGGTCTCCTGGTTGGGCTGACTGTTAAGCAATTTAAGACTCTCTTTCTTAAAATTAGCAAATTTTTTCTGCATAGGACACGTATATATTTGTTCTCAGTACCTCAGTATTATCCAGGATTTATCAAGAATCTCCACATTACATTTTCTTAGAACAGCTGAATTTTTCAACATTTTCAGTCTGAAGTATTTTCTCCCAATCCTTCTGAGATTCTCAATCAGACTCCATTTTAAGGCTCATTCCTTTCACTTGTAAAAACATGCAAATGACACTTCTCAATTGTTTTCTGAACTAAACAGTTTTAGAGATGTTACAGCATACTCCTTGGGYATTTCTGCAAACTGATGAAGCTGAAATTCTCTTGAATTGTCCTTCCAATGTGGATGTTGTTTTGCAAAAAAAGAAAAAGGGACATCTGCATGTGCCCAATTTCTTGAAGAATCAACAATCATTTGCCTTGTAGGCCAGTAAAAGCACAGTCCTTAAATGCCGTCAGCATTTTTCTGCCTACCTGAGCCCATTTGCTTCCTGCAGACTGTTGCAGCAGGTTCTTACTGAAGTTCTTGAATGGCTCTGGGATCTCTTTTGAAAAACCCACTCATGTTGCATGTTTGGGATTGAAACTGGCCTCAAACAATGTTTGTTTCTGGATCATCTCACTTTGCATACAATGTGCTCACCAGTCCTATGCTTCATCACTTACTTTCCCTTCGAAATGACAATGGATTGCTAATTTTCTTAGCATTTTCATCTACTTTTCTGTGTTTCATTTTCATTTCAGAGCCATCAGCAGAAGACAGAACAGAACGACCGGTGGTTTAAGAATACGCAATTTCATAGAAATATCAACAATCCCAGAAAACGGTTTGTCTGCTGGTGTAACAGGGCTTGTTTTGACAGGGAACAAGTTATAGGTTTCAGCTCCCATTATACTAAAGACTATTGCCAGCTTTTCTCATCGCTGTTAGTTATTACTTACTGTGCCAGTCTCTTGACATAGGAGATCCAGTCCTCAACTGAGCTAGCAAACAATTCCGTATTCTTCAAAAGACAGAGAATTTTAATCCTTTTTTTTCCCAATCTATATGGTATGTTAAAGTCCCAAGGCTGCAGCTTGCCATTTTCATTCCACTGTACTTTTGGTTTAGGACCTGTACTAACCCTGGAGAACATGAGAAACCCTATTCATTCTGGATTCCACATAGCCACATTTATTAACTATATTCAAGTACACAGATTGTAGTTAGTTGGGACTTCATCAGACAGGAGGTTTTTCTGTACGGCTATCAAATGACCAAGCGCATAATCAAGTTAACACTGATGTATTGCAAAAAAACCTGAAGGTAGGTTACTGACATCCCAATTACTTTTTGTGGTGGTGTTAGCCACTGATATCAGGTTAGAGATATGACCTTATCCTTTGAGATTTGGATTAATTTAAATAAAATGTTATAGTGCAAAACTGTCAGCATGTCCTAACAGCATTCAGATGAACTCCAGCTGACCAGCTCTCTAAGCCCTTGGAAACCATAAACATCAACTGTATTGATATATTTGGGCCTGCACTTTTGTTTGCGCGTGTGCGTGTGTGTGCGCGCTTTTGTGTGTGTGTGTGTGTGTGTGTATTGAATTCACCTGCAGCTGTGGAACAGTGGGACATCTTGTGCAAGCTAACTCCCAAGGACCCCATTGCAGCTAGAGGGAAAAATATCTTTGGGAGGTATTACTAATGGATTAGGTAAAAGGGGAGAGGCAAGGGCATGCCCATATTAAGAAGTAAGCATCAAAGAAAAGCAGCATTGTTCTTCTGTTTAACGCAAGAGAAGGACAGCAATTCAATCTACTGTTTGTGTAAGGGGAAGAATAGGGGATATATATCTGGGAATATAGGCAGGAGGTGCAATAGAGAAGAGTGCAATGGAAGCAGAGGACATCTGTGGAATGGGAGGTGGTATCAAAGACAGACAACTTACTGAGTGCTTGTGGTGTCATTTCACCATTATTTATTCTTAGGTAACTCACATCTTATTCAGGTATTCGGTTGAGAGTGTTGTATGTAAGACAGTATGCTTTCAAGCTACCTGTGAACTAGTGCAACAAAGTGCAGAGGAGCATTTCCAAAGGAAACAAAATAAAGCAGAATGCATCTTGTAATCTATACAGGCAAAGAGAGCCACAAAGACAACATTGTGTCAGTGTTACCTGTTTCAGTAAAAAGTGAGGCGTTTGGAACTAATAAATATGCTGGTGGAAAATKAAGTAAGTAGACAGGAAAAATCTATCTTCTAATGACACAAGTGTGCTAGGGATTTCTAAAACGCATTAGAAAGAGGTACCCCTACAACTGAGAACAATAGCATTTAGCAGTTTTTACCATTCTCATGAATACACATTTGATGGCATTTAGCAGTTGCAGAACACATAATTGTGTTTGTCCAATGTAAAAGATGTTCCTAATCTGCATTCAATGCATCTATATACATGCGTAGAAGCCAGGTACACTTGACAGGCATAGGCTGACAAAAAAAATTGGAAAACTCTCACAGCTAAGAAAAGCTTAGAGATCTCTAGCTAACAACTCTTTCTTCCAAGGAAAAGTTTAACAAACAGACCAAATGTCAGGGTACAATGTATTACAAAGCCTATAGAGTTGTTTCGTGTTACATGGCATGAGTTCCAGAAACAAAGTCCATATCCATTTGGGCAGTAGGTGGTCTGCTGATGTGTTGAAAATACAAAGGGTTGGTCTTACTGCTCTTGTGCAGATCAACTGTGTAGCACATTAAAAGCAGTTCCAGAGCTATTTGGAAGTGTTGAACTTCTTCCTCATGGTCTGAAGACTGATGCATTCACACAGTCTGGGATTTCTAGCTGTCTGCAGCTTGTATAGATGTACCCCATCTACAGCCCGCTGATCAAGGCACTTACCTGAAAAAGAGAGACTGGAGGACAAGGCACACATAGGGATTTGAACCATAATGCCGAACTGAAAAATCAATTATTTTCACAGTCCTGAGCTCATGAACTAGTCTGGAAGATCAAGGGRAAAGTCATTAAATATTATTTGAATACCTAAGCAATTTATATCCCCAGAAAGTCAACTTAAACATATACAAAAGCCTGACTGAAAGTGATGAAAGCGGAGCCAGGAACTGGCACCAGAAAATCTCTCTCATCTACTGGTCACTGCAATAACAAGCTCTATACAGGGTGGGTACTGAGTGAAGGAACAGAAACATTTACCATTTCACCTGGTTTTGTACATAGAGAACATTGTGTTAGGAGCTGTACAAACACAAAACAGGTGGTCTCTGTCTATTCAACTTCATTTTATATATGTGTGTGTGTGAAGAGACTTACACATATGTGTTTCTGTATGCATATGTGAATGATAACATAGCACAGCTGAAGACCACAAACAAAAGGGGACCACAAGGTAATGAAATATCTATGGGAAATGAGATAAGCCATTTAAGACACAACACAACAGCTCTCTAGCTGTTGATGGTTTTCTTTGTTACCTAAACATAAAGGTCCTAATTATGGCAATCTCATATGTAGTGTACTGTAGTAATCCACACCTGAAAGAAGATCGTATGTTCCTCGCCCAGCAGAATCTGAAAATAACCTCATCCCTGTTATGAGAAGATGAGGTGACTTCTCTGTATGGATCATATTAAAAAAAAAATGGCTGATATTAACATACAGGTTTGTCTATTATYTCATATTTCTTCAAACATCCTTGTTCTTCAATCCTGTTTAGCAAAACGCAAGCCACTTACTTATCTACTGCCTTGTATCTGCTGTCAAGCATCACTCTGCTTACAGAGATTTGAAAATGAATGCATAAGAGAAGCTGTGTCATAATTTGACTCTGTCGCATAATAGGGCAAAAGTGGTACGTGCCATCAAGGATGGGGAATTTTTCTGTGTGCTGTTTTGCACACTGCATTAATTCAACTAATTGAATTTTCAGAGTTTTCTTATGCTAACAGAGAAATGTGAAAACACACTGCCTAATGAATAGAAAGACTGCACACATTTTAGCAACTCATTGACTTTTACAATTCATATTAAATTTATTTCAAATTTTAAAGTTAAAACCTTTTAAGCAATTAAAAATATTTAAGGCTTTTTTTTTTATAAAACCAGTTTCAACAATGTAAGCAAAGTTAACAGGAGTTCCTAGGTTTCAACTGGTATTTGTTGTACCACAGCAAACAATTCAAGGTAAATGAATGACCTAGATAACTAAATCACTGCTAGTCATTAAAAAGGAAGGAACAAAGGACTGCAAGCTAGAAGGGAAAGGGAGGGTGAAACAAAGAAACGAAAGAGAAAATAATTTTTAAAAAGAAGGAACAAGCGCCAACCAAATGTTGCATTGTATGTATTAGCTACATTGTATTTTTTACACAGTGTTTTATCTTTTTATCTGGTTTATCAGTGCATGAGTCACTTTACTCAAACCTTTGTTTTCGAATGTCCTTAACTTTATCTTGCTTTTGTCCTGAAATTGGAATGCTCTGTTTCACGTGACAAAGTTTCTGTTTATGTGATAGTCTATTACTTGGCTGTGGGCAATTTTTGTCCTTCTAATTTAAAAATATGATTTTCCTTCTACCCTTGCCATCCTGAGGCATTTGGTCTAGCTGTATGGTTAAAGTTGTCATTCACCTCTGAATCAAAAGATCAGTGAGAAAACAAAGTACTTCCTGAATTGACTTTACAGGCCAGACAGAAAAGATGACAGTAAGGGAAGCAGCAGTCAGAGGTAACATTTGTGTCCGGGGCTGTCATAAAAAAAATATCTTTATATAACTAGAAAAAAAAGCAGGTCCTTCAGTAGAACTGGCTGAATAATTCATTGTGAATAAATTATCCAGCAGATGTACTCCCCACACATTGCTTTTTGTTTGTTTGTTTGTAAATGGTTTGTGAACAGACCTTTTCTTCTGCTAATGTATTCCTTATTTGGAAGTGTTTACCAAAGTCTTTGTGCAAATCAAAGATGCTTCCAGAAAGGTATTTTGTAGTAATGTCAGCACTCTGGGTCAGACAGCTCAGTGTCCTCTTGTATCAGTGGTCACCGTAAAAAAGTTAAAGGAAATAACATATCCTTCTCATTGAGATTCTTCTCTTAGTAAACTCTTACAGATTGTGAAAACCAATGATTTTTAAACTTCTGTGAGAGCGATTGCATCAAGGTTTCTTTGCAGAAGTGTTTGTATATTCATTTGCTACAAATGTGCCAAGTTACTTTTTGACTCCCTGTGGCTATGATTTCTCCTGTTTAATTCCACCACAGTAAGCAGACTTGCTTTTCTTGTTAAATTTGCTACCTGGTCCGTTTTTCTGTTGTGGACAGTCATACCATGTTCATAGCTTTCATGATGGTCACTCAGTCATGCAGTCATACAAACACAGGATGAGAGGAGACCTCAAGGGATCGTCTAGAATATCGCTAGTATTAGCTGAACCTGCATGACTCCTAGCAGCTGTTGATCTAATCTATTTTTAAAATCCTCCAGTGATGGAGACTCCACAGTCTTTCTAGTCAAGCTGTTCTTTACCATTACAAAGTTGTTCTTGATGTCTAATTTCAGTCTCTCTTACTGTTAAGGCCATTCATTCTCATCTTTTAGCACTGGGCATAGTGAGTAGATTATTGCCTTTTTCTTTTCTGAAGCTTTTTACATACCCCAGCCTTCCCCCTTTCAGTTTTCCTTAATTTAAACAGCTTGAATCTTTCATTCTTTTTTCAGTGGTCCTCTTTGTAGATCTCTTATCTCTGCTTTCACTGTTCCCTGTTCTCCCTCTGATGTGGTTCATGAAGTATGTTGACCAGAGCTGGACACAGTACTCCAGCTGAGGCCCTACAAAGTGGTGTAAAGCTGAAAGATTTGTTCATATTTTTTGCAAGCTATATTCCACTTATACATCTCAGTATGATGTTTGCCATCTTCAGAACAGCATGATATTTTTGATCATGTTCAGACTGTAGTCTAGTCTATCCCTTGGATCTCTTTCCAAAAACTGCTGTCTAGCCAGCTGTTCCCCATCCTGTGTTTGTGAAGTTGATTATTCCTGCCTATTTGTAATACCTTGCACTTGTCCCTATTGGATTCAGCCCAGTTTTCCAAGACCATTTCTCTAATTTACAATGATTATGCCAAATTCTAGGTCTGTCTCCTACATATTTCAGACACTCTCAGTTTCATTTCACATGCAGATTTAATAATCTGTTGGGGCTTGTTTGTTTGATTGTTTTGGTTGGGTTTTTTGTTATTTTATTAGCTCTCTGTTCTGTTATACATGTCATTAATAATGTATATTGAAAGGGTTCATAATCTGGACAGACCCTTTATAGATATCTGTAAATCTTCTACTTGTGTCTCTTTTCCAAGCAAACAAGTCATAGCATATTTAGTCTCCTCTTAAGTCCCTCCTCAAGTGGAAGCATTCGAAGAAAAATGAATTTAGTGTCACCTCACATGGAAACAATTATCTTTGTTCAACTTCTGTAATACATTTTCAGCTCTACATGATCCCTTTTTGGGGGGTAAGTTGTAAAGAACGCTGCAGATATGCTTGTGTAATGAATTTAGATACTATGTAATCCAGCTTCCTGTTTCATTCTTAATCTTTTCTTAGAGAACTAAGTCACTGGATGCTCTTTACAGTGCTGTCTGCTGTTGTCTTTCTTGAATCTCACTGATTAGTCCGAGTCCAAGCTACAGCAAGAGGCAGCTGCACAGCTCAGATAGCCTTCTCTGAGCTTACACAATAAAAAATTGTGCTTTTAGTGCTGAAAATCTCAAATAAAACCTCTCTCTCTCTCTTCCTGTCCCTTTCTCACATACTCAGTCATAGTTTATTACAATTAAATGACTACTTTTTAAAAAGGAAAATAATAAAAATGAATATTGTGTAACAACAAAGAATATGATCAAGTTAGTTTTCCTGATATGAGAAAAGATAGCCCCAATATTTCTAAAAGCAAGATACCATCTTCAAGTTCAGTCACTCAGTTCAGTCAGGCTAAATGTGCATTTAGAATTAAATGATTTTTTTTTTTTTTTTTTACCCTTTTGACAAATTCTGTTTGGATCTTGTCTGTCCTGAAGGTTGCAAGCTGAGTGGTGCCTGTCATGCGTGGGAAACACAAATAGGTACTGTATACTTAACGTAGTATATGCCAGCAATCAGCGTACTTTAAAATCTTAACACTGACTAATTGTGGAGTAAAATTAAAAAGACTTGCAGGAGTGGTGAAGGGAAAACTCAACTGCTGTTCAAGAGTTGAGGATGAGGTACTACATTTTGGATGAACTGGGACATATAACTCCTAAAATTAGCAAAAGTATTATGTTTATGAGTATTTGGTTAAGTTTTGCATTATCATTGCAGAACATTTATGGTAGGTAATTAATGCTTATTACAAAAAGCACAAAAATTTGTTGAATTATGTGAAAAGTATTATCTCCCTACATTAACTTTTCCAAACAAACTGTATACCTACAAATGTTTACATCTTCTGTCTTTTCCTTTAATAACCTTCATAGTAAATTGCTGTATTTTCAGACTGACTGAAAATAGATTTGATTCTTTTTTGAAGTCAATAGTGGGCTTAAATTACTGGTATGGATTTACAATGTCTTGTTAAAAGAAGTTGCTAAACTGTTTTTGTATCTTTCTGTCAGTGCCTCCTGCTTTCCCCTGTCAACCTTTTGTGAAGCATGTCTGAGGAAATCAGTGAGTTTGCTTTCATTCAGGGAAGGTTAAAGCCAAAGTGCTAATTCTCTACTTTGCTTTCTTTCTGTTTTTCAAAATCCCTTCCTCTAAGTATTTGCGCCCCTGGGAAATACCTTTTGATGTGATATCCCAAAGGAATAAATGTGACTACTGTGACTCTTCCAGTGCTTATATTGGAAAGTTCTTCATGTTCAAAAAATAAAGAAGTTGCTGTGCTACCACTTACATTACCTGGCTGCTCTATAACATATCATCTCCTATATCTGGATTTTTTTGGCCATGACCAACACAATGATTGGCAGAACAAGATGAAAGGATCATTTATCTTGATGTACTGCCTCTGCTGTCATCAGGCCCTTCACACTAGTATCTTCTATATTTGCCGACATAGATATTGCATCTCATCTAACTAATTCACTTACAGTAGCTTCCATGAATACATAAGAGAGAATTAGTATATTCTGCATTGAATGGCAGCAGTGGGGGACTTCAGCTTCCCGGGTGGGGGACTTCAACTTCCCAGATGTCTGCTGGAAATAAAACACGGCAGAGAGGAAACAGTCTAGGAGGTTCCTGGAGTGTGTGGAAGACAACTTCCTGACGCAGCTGGTGAGGGAGCCTACCAGGGGAGGTGCCTCGCTCGACCTGCTGTTTACGAACAGAGAAGGACTGGTGGGAGATGTGGTGGTCAGAGGCCRTCTTGGGCTTAGCGACCATGAAATGGTAGAATTTTCAATTCTTGGTGAAGTAAGGAGGGGGGCCAGCAAAACCGCTACCATGGACTTCCAGAGGGCGGACTTCGGCCTGTTCAGGACGCTGGTCCTGAAGGGCAAAGGGGTCCAGGAAAGCTGGACATTCTTGAAGAAGGAAGTCTTAAAGGTGCAGGAGCAGGCTGTCCCCATGTGCTGTAAGAAGAACGGGTGGGGAAGACGACCGGCCTGGCTGAACCGGGAGCTCTTCCTGGGACTCAGGAAAAAAAGGA
>JAYKAV010002806.1:771316-856674 GCA_035582835.1 Phoebastria nigripes
GAACAGGCTGCCCAGGGAAGTGGTTGAGTCACCATCCCTGGAAGTATTTAAAAGACGTGTAGATGAGGCGCTTAGGGACATGGTTTAGCGGGCATGGTGGTGTTGGGTTGACGGTTGGACTCGATGATCTTAGAGGTCTTTTCCAACCTCAATGATTCTATGATTCCTATGATTCCTTTTCAAATAGCCTGGAAGTGTGAGGCTCAGCTGATTAAGCATAGATGTTTACCATGGAACTAGCTACATCTAAATTAATAATCTTAGCCTCTCTTTATACTTAGTGGACAGTAGTTCTTGGGACCTAGTATAAGCAGCCTAAAGGTGGAAATAAAGTAAATCACTTTTTATGAGCTCAGTAATCACAGTCTGGCTTTTAAGGAGAAAGATAGGATGAACGTCATAACATGGCATTGTCTGATGTGTACTGAAAAGCAGTATACTTTAGGGGTAGTTTTAAGCATAAGTGTACCTGAAGATGAAGAAGTCTCTGTACGAAATTCACACACAGTGTTAAAACCAAGCCTGTGTCTGAGTAAATTACATCAACATACCAGTATTGATTTACCAAAAAAAAAGAGTTTATTAAGTGCAAGATGTTACATCAGGGTTTAGCCACATTTATTACTTTTAGGTAGACTAGTTCTATTTTATAAAAAAAATGTAATGATTGCACTCTGCTTTATCTGTGCACACCTTATTTGTAATGATTTCTGGATCATGTGACTGTATATTTCATTGAATTAAATGAGAGTGTTTGTTCATGTCTATTAATCCACCTGAGTCGCCAAACAATAAGTGATTTTAATTTAAATATGACTATATAAAATCATAATTGTGACTGTTTTTCAAAGAAAGTCTCAGTGTAGAAGACTGCATAGAGGACTATTGATCATTAGAGAAGTCTTACATTCACATTATAAAATTTTTCAATGCTGGTCTTTCTTTTCTTACGCATGCTGTTGTGCACCAGCTTCCTACTTCATTGGCAGTGACATTGGTTTTAAATGCCCTCTGTTTCAGAACCACCTTGCAATAACACTTTAAAGCATTAATTTCAGGACTTATTGATTATAACTGTACCAGGTAACACAGCTCTGGTGAACAGTTTGGAAGAATTTCTCCTTACAAGTGCAACTTATAAGAGGTCATAGTTTGCTTTTTCAGAATGGAAACAACAATTTAATTGCCTTTTCACAAAACAAACAAACAAACAAACAAACAAACAAATTTGGAGTTGGGAGTTGTAGAGATCTCTGCATTCCTGTGATTGGTGATCATGCATAACCTGTGTCCATGTTGCTGATCCTGTTAAGTTCCATGAATCTGGCACCACCACTGCCTCACTGAGCTCCATGAGGCTAATTGCCAAGTGAGCTGGTACTGAGAAGCTGGTAAAAGCGAGCTAATTCTGAGGCTGTTCCTCCATGATGCATGCTACTTACAATAGGAAAATTCAAAATAATTTTTAACATGGGTTTCTACTGAAATAGAATAGCTCTATTCATCTCAAGTGGAAGTGAGTGGAGTGAAAAGAGAATCTCAACACTTTTGATTTTGGAAACGTGACCAAATACACTATCACTATGATCAGCAGTAGAAGCTCCAGAACCATTGAGTGTTACATCAGTAATAACTTATTTTTAGAAATCTCAGTATGTGTGAGGTACTAACAGACTTGATTTATCCTAAGAACTTCAGAATGATTTAGCATTACCTTATCCATCATTGGCAGTAAACACTATGTTTTATCAAGGATTGAAGAACTACTTTGCAAATACTTCTCAGTATATTGTACACAAGAATCAAAATAATTTATAAAAAATTCAAAAGTTATTTTAAAATATAGATATGCAGTATCTAAGAAATCTTGTTCAGGTAAATTTAAGAATTTTATTTTGGAGACCAAATCAAGGATACTCCTGTTTAAATTTGTTGTTCATTGCTTCCTTGCTTTTCAACATCAAATAGATATGTCAAAACATTTCACTGTGATTTTAAGGAAGAATCAGATCAAAAAGATGCTGCCATGACACAATTCCCTCCGTCTCTTTAGCAAATGTATTTATGACAGGATTTACTGTTTTTTGGATCATCAAATTCCCTAGTAAACACTGAGTATTCACTGATGTAAAGTGAAGCAAACACTGGATACTGATGTGATCTGTTACTCACCGGCATAGTATCTGTGTACTAAAATCACAGCTTTCTATGTGCTGTTTGTCTGTCTCCTCATGGCTATAAATGAATAGAAACAGAATTCTAAGGATAAAGGTCTCTAACATGGGTAATTCAGTGAACAATCAAAAACATTGAAAGCAAAATTTTCTTTCTGACATGGAAGTGACAGAAAGGGTGGGGTTGTGAAGGCATCAACTTGATTGTGAAGTCACCAACTCCGAATGAGACCATCCCTGAAGGAAACAATTGTGTATGAAAGCTTCTCTTAAAATGTTTATTTAAAAAAAAATAATCAATATGCTTATCCGTGATAAGAAACTTACCTACGGATCCACAGCTTTTAATGTACTGATTGTAGCAGGTAACTTTTTCTAAATTAATAATTTAGTGCAGGAAATAATATAGTACTACATAAAATCCATCTTGGTCTACCTTAAAATTTAATAAGCTTGCTTCTTAAAAGTAAGGATTCTATGGGATGCTCCTTCAAACTACAAATAATATATGCTGGCACACCATGTAATCTCAATGGTAACATGTTTGTTTACTATTCCCTTTTAGTAGAAAATCCCCAAATGCAAACAAATTTCTGACACTATCCAGTTCATGTAAATGCAAAATCTTGCTAGAGTGTCATCTTCCAAAATGCTCTAGTATTTAATCCACTCTGCCAGTTTAGTCTTTTTTATGGAAATGCATCATAGCTGGTTTTCAACAGCATCACTAAACTATATTTTACTTTGAATCTTAAATATCATTGAGTAAATATATTAAAAGGAATGCCTTGTATTGATAATTGAGCAATCAAAAATGGAATAAATGGTGTGTCCAGCTAGGCATATTATTTCTTTGTTTTCTAACCCTTTTGTTGTGCTTCATTTTGTAAGTCCTCTGTACAGCTGAATAGAAAATGTTATCAATAAAGGCAAGCCATTAATCCACCCATGACAAAAATTAAGATATATTTGTCCTTTAAGGCTGACTGCCTCTGTTCTGTTCAGCTATGGAGGTCAATAACCTGTAAGTGTTTAATGAATATTGCTATAATGTTACTTTCATTATTGAATTAGAGATGGCTTTGAAGAAGACATAATGGTTTGATCTGTTTTGTTTTATATTTATTAAACTTTTGAAAATGTATGAGTTATATTTCTTCAGTTAATATTTTGAAAGAATATGAATATTTACATAAGATTTACATAAGAAAAACGTTTTAAATTAATAATAAATAATAATCTTTCTGTCTGTTAATGAAGACATTTTTACTTTTGTGAATCCTAGCAAATCTGAAATAGATTTATTACTGTAGACTATTTCACAGTCCTGGGATTAAATTATTACCGTGTAATTTTATATAAATATTTTATATATTCATTATTTAATGTTAGTTAGTCTTTATTATCAGCAGATTAAGAAAATGGAAGGGCCAATTAAAATCACAAARATGTCACTGGTAACAGAATAAGAAAAGTTCAGATTTAATGTCCATTCAGAAAATGAACTTAAACCCAGATGTAGATGATCTCTTCTTCAAAGCACTTAATGAAAGCTCAGAAAGGCATAAAACAAGCTGCATCCAATTCTAGCAAATGTGCAGTCAACATATTTGAGAACAGTTTTACCTCTAGCCATAACACTTTTACAGTGGTGTAAAGAAACTACCCTCATTAGCACTTCTCTAAATATACCAGGCAAGATATGGAAGAATTTTTCTGGCCCTCAGATAGCCACTCAAATTGTACTGAGAGACCAAACATTGATCTCTGAAATTGTCCTAGATATTTACACTGCTACATATTTTGCAAGTTCCAGCAAAGAAGGAAAAGGAGGAGTTACCCCTTCTTCTGCCTCCATAAGTATGTGGATTTTGTAAGAATAAGTTMCACAATAGTATTGATAGCAGTTTCTTATAGGAAATCTGAATACATAGGAGTTTTCTACAGAAAATCTGACCATGTTCCAGTTTTCCTAGCAAAGCGGACATGAGACCAAATTTCTTAGAAACATCAGTTGTACAATTCAACTCTATCAAAAGCCTTCTTGTCTGCTGAAAGTGAATAGTTCTTAAACCAGCCATTAGCTAATAACTTAATTGCACAATGAGGACATACAGAGATCTAAATTATATTTTAAAACCTCCTGTACTGTCATTAGTTCATCAGCAAGACTGCTTAGAGCAGGCAGCATCACAGTACAGGGCACTGAACAGATATATAAAAGAAGATTATTTGTGGATTATACATATTTTTAAAGTAAATACGTACAGTCCTCACTTTTTTGTGTTTTGCAAAATCCTGGAATTCTGCTTTGTTCTATCTTTTTCCTTTATTCTCCAGCGATATATATCAGATACAGGTTAGGGCAACTCATGGAACCACACAGAGGTATGTATCTGTGTTGAAGCTATTACTGTCTTAGACAGCTCAGCAGTCATTCCTGTTATTTTGCTTATATGACAATTTCATGGTTATGTTTGTGTTTAATAGTTTTTTTCCCTTGAATTAAAGTTAAGCATGTGCAAATGTTATTCTTCAACATGAGTCAAACTATCCTGAGATAAATATGCCTTGTAAATAACAGACGTACATGCTTCAACTAATGTTAGATTAGAAATTAAAATAAGCGAGCAAATTAAATCCCAGGAAAAAAAACCAAAAACAACAACACCAGGGAACAATAAAATTAAAATTGTTCTTGTAGTGGTCAGAAAGAGGTTATATGTACTAATACGTCATACCTGCCCTCCAAACACTTTCAATAGAGAAGGAACAGAAAGGACAAAAGAAGTGCGAGGTCTCAGATACTGTTACCAGTACTTCAACATTTTCATAACAATTCTCCTGTTGACCATCAGATGTGTGTAATTTGAGTTAGAAAAAAATATAGCTGCATATGTATTTCAAAAATGTTGCCAAACTGCTAACAAAATTAATGTGAAGTTCAAATTTGTGTGCATGTGTGTGAAAGGACAATAATTGCAAGCCAGTTTCTCAGCATTGTGACAGGTCACCAATCTACTCTTTGTGCAGAGCTGTCTTTTAGAAATTGCTGTTTTATTTAGTAGAATGTTTTCTAGCTGTTAGGGTTGCAAAGAAAATATTTGTGATGTGAAAAGGGTATTAAATGGAGCAGTGTCCTATTTCCAGACATAACGCCAAGTGAGATCCATTCATCAAATAAGGCTATTAACCTTTATACCTAGAGCCTCTCTTGTCAATATTCTTAACTTTCATTCCAATGATCATTTTATCATAAAAATCTGATTCTTTTAGTCCCTCATTCCAGACTGCCAATCACATCTGTCGAAACATCTAGCTTTCTCGATGGCCTTCTTAATGCTATATGTTGTAAACATAATGATCTTAAATATATGAAACGGTGGAACAGTATAATTTAAACTGAACAGAATAATAAGATAAATAACACTGCTTCTATTTTTGCTTGATACTGATATTACTACTTATATTGCTATGAATCACTTTCATATATGATTAGTCAAAATCTTCTATTCTTCAGTTAATGGATTCTGCCAAAGAATTTCTAGTCTGTCATTTTATAATGCCATACAACTCAAAATCTTCCACCCACATATAAGTCCAGGTCCCTACAGCTTACAAATAGAAATGTGGTTTATACCTAAACATGCAACCAACTTCTACTGTGTGAAAATAGCGTTATTCTTTCTTAATGTGTCTAGTCACATCTTTTACTGACGTATTTCTTCAGTGCCTGGGCTTGTTTTCTCTTTAGATACAAGTTTCTCAGTAATTCCAATCTTCTTTCTGACATACTTTATTCAGTCCTATGACTCCTTAACCTTTCTCAATTCATGGGATTGAATTCTAGTTGCCCTAACTTAAGAAAAGGGATTTAGCTCCAGACTCAGACATCTAAATTTAGGTGTCTATGAATAGGCTGGTTTCCTATTTTAGTCCCTGGAAAGCTGGATCTCAATTTGATTGATCATGCATATATTTCTAAAGCCATTTCAAATACTCTGTGGTATCCAAGATACTTACATGGTAGATATGATTCAAGACCTAGGTATATAATACAATGATACAATGATGAAAACTGATGCTCTTCTGCAGTTGATGCTCTTCTGCTGCATGCCAGGAAGGATATGCAAGAACATCTCAAACAGCACTCACTTTTAGGCAACCAAAATAGGCACCTGTTTGACTTAAGCACTGGAGTCAGAAAGCAATTCAACTGAATGAAATTAGATATCTAGTATAGGAGGAGATAAAAGCTCTTTAGGTCCTGTTGGTTGTATTGAGCAGCTCTCCACTGACTACAGTGGATGCTTAAGACACCTAGGGCACATAAGCACAGCTACACTGTGCGTAGATATAGGCAAGCTGAATCTCACCTATGCTGTCTTTCTTTTTTCTTCTGCAGACTCTTCTCCCAAAGCCATTCTCCTGATATTTTTTTTACATAACCTTCTCCTTCCCCGRCAAATAATCTTTTAGATCAACCTTTTCTCACATTCATTTATCATAAACCTAAATACTGATTTTCTTTTGTCTCCATCTATTTTCATTCCCTCCTAGTTTTCTGTCGTTTATATCTTTCCCACACAAATTGCCATAGGTATGATCCATTTGCTCTAAGTTAAATATTTGCAACGTAGATACCAACTCTAGAGATCCAGCTTTGCCTCCCTTTATAGTCAGTGTAGGAAGGCAGGTGCTTTTAAAAAGTGGTTCATTGGACTTGCTTTAGGTAGTAACTCTAAGATGATAATAATTATGCTTCCAAATTCCTATTTTTTTCCACTGAATACTGTTTAGGAAAATTCTTTGTGAATACAACATAAGCGTACAAGTTGAACAAGTTCTGGAAAGTTAGGGATTTTCCCTGTTTTATCAATATTATTTACTGCTCAAATCACAGGTGAACAATCTATTTCTAATTTAATGACAATTATCTAGTAACACATCCACCAATATTTTACTTTTACACATACAACCACAATGCTTGACTTACTAACCCCATGTGTGTTTTAAAACATTAAAAAAAAAGAAAAGAAAAGAAGAAGCACTTGTGTGTTTTTTGTGTGTATTTTGCTGTTTGTTTTGGCATGCTGAAGAACAGAGGAGCCCAGGGAAAGCTCACTCATCCTTTGCAAACTTGCCACTTTGCTGCCAATATTTGATCTCCAATCTTACATCTTGTTTATTTTGTTTGTAGTGAATTATCATTATGGCATTGTGCCTTTTGAACAGACTTCATTGATATAAAAATGTGCTCTGATCTGGCCAAGTGAAAAATATGTAGTGTCTTCTAACAATGATTCCAGTGAGAGTTCTTTTAGGACCCCTTTTAAAAATAATGAGATGGTCATAACTCCAAACCAATGAATATTCAGCAGTGTAGCCATTGTCAGTCCAAAATAGCTTGCAAGTTAATAAGCATGAAAAACAGTTCTTGATCAGCTTTTGATTGTGATTTTTTAAGTGATCCAAGCAACTCACATACAAGTCCAGACTTGTAATTTGCTTACTGGACTACAAGTGGGCATGCATCTCTTGTGGCAAATCCCAGCTAACATAGTGAGTAGTTTTAACAGTGTAGAAAACATAGAAAGTCATACAAATTGCATGCAGAAGAAAGAGATTACAAAAATACATTAAAAACAGTTAAATTGTTCAACACAATTAGTAAGGTGTATCAGTAATTCCTCTTTACCCCTACGTAATGTAAAGTTGAGAATTCAACAGGCAGTTTGAAAAAAAAAATGCCCCAAATCCCTTTTAGTTTGTTTGAACATACATTGCAATTTGTAGTGATGCATTACTCTATTTCCGCAATAGACAGTAAGCATATGTGATGGAATATATTAATTTAGTTTTAATTCAATGTAATAATTCAATATTCTTTCAGGTTCTATTACTTTAAGGAGACTTTTCAAGAGGTTTGAGTTTGACTGAAACTGTCCACGATTCAGGCTGATTGTCACATGCTCCGGTTAAAGAGCAACCAGTGAACTCTAGTGATATGTAATCTGAAAGCATCCCTCAGATTAAGGGAAGGAAATGTCTTTATTTTCTTTCCCCCTTAGTTACCTCATGCTCCAGACTTTCTTGTCTCATCTCCTTGGTGATGCACAATGGAGCAGGGAGGTTATGGCAGGTGCTGTCAAGACCATTGCTCCAGTCCCAAAAGAGAATGATGATACTGTCCATATCATATCTAAGGATAGAGATGAAGGTGACAATTCAGTCTGATCCTAAGTACTTTGGAGAGAGCATGCATCTAACTGTCATAGCCTGGTTACAAACAGGTGTAACGATGTAGAGGAAAATGCAAAAAAAAAAAAAAAAGCCATTCTTAAGAAAAAAGCACACTTACTTAGAATTACCTTTACATGCACCACTACGCAATTTGTGATTAGGCATCACTGATTTACAGATAAATTATGTATTTATAAGGATAGCAGGAAGGTCTGATTCTAGTAGCTTAATAGAAAATAAACTACATTAATTTAAATTCATGCTCTAGGGTTTAGGACAATATCTGTCTGTCAGCAATTATTCAGATACTTGTATGGGGAGCAAATAATTTCATATTTACAACCTGTGAGATCAGGGGTGTGTGTATGTGTATTCTTCTGAACCACCTGGCACCAACTGACCTCCATGGGATGACCAGTTAAGCCAGGCAGTAGAGTGGCTGAGCCAGGTATATGAAGCCCTGGGGGCCAATACTGTGCAACATCTTAATTAATGACCAGGATGATGGGCCAGAGTGCACCTTCAGCAAGTTTTCGGATGATACAAAACTGGGAGGAGTGGTTCATACACCAGATGGCTGTGCTGCCATTCAGAGGGACCTCAAAAGGATGGAGAAATGGGCTGACAGGAACCTCATGACGTTCAACAAAGGAAAAAGACCAGTCTTGCATCTGGGGAGGAATAACCCCAGGCACCAGTACATGCTGGGGGCTGACTGGCTGGAAAGCAGCTCTGCAGAAAAAAAACCAACAGTGTGCCCTTGTGGCAAAGGCGGCCAACTGCCTCCTGGGCTGCATTAGGAAAAGCATCGCCTGAGGGTTGAAGAAAGTGACCCTTTCTCTCTGCTCAGCCGTGGTGACACACATCTGGAGTGCTGGGTCCAGGTCTGGGCTTTGCACTACAAGAGAGACAGGGACATACTAAAGCCAGTCCAGCAAAGTGCTATGAAGATGATTAAGGGACTGGAGAATCTCTCCCTGAGAGAGCTGGGACTGTTCAGCCTGGAGAAGAGAAGGCTCGGGGGGATCTTATACATGTATAAATACATGATGGGGGAGTAAAGACAATGGAGCCAGGCTCTTCTCAGTGGTGCTCCGTGACAGGACAAGGGGTGATGGGCACAAACTGAAATTCAGGAAATTCCACCTAAACATAAGGAAAAGCTTTTTTACTATGAAGATGGTCAAGACTGGAACAGATTCCTCAACAAAGTTGTGGAGTTTTCATCCTTGGAGATATTCTAAACCCAACTGAACATAGCCCTGAGCGACCTGCTGTAGCTGTCTCTGCTTGAGCAGGGCTTGGACTAGACRATCTCCAGAGGTGCCTTCCAACCTCAGCCATTCTTTGATTCTGCGATGATACTGACGRTGAGTTTTAATGATAAAACTGGTATATCTTTTAACACTCATTATTATTGTCCTATCCACAAAGAAAAAGAAAGAAATATAGAAAGCAACATACAATGTATTTTTTAATCTGAAATATAGGGTTTTGCTGGACATCACTCAGCTGGTGGGAGGTGGTGAGTGATTGCCTTTGCGTCACTTGGGTTGCTTTTTTTTTTTTGTATTCCCTCCCCCCCCGCCCCTTCACTTATTCACCTGTCTTTATCTCAACCCACAAGTTTTTCTTGATTTTGCCTTCCAATTCCCTCTCCCATCCTGCTGGGGGAAAGTGGGAGAGCAACTGGGTGGGGGCTTACCTGCTGGCTGGGTCAACCCACCACAATCATTCAGATCATTTAGATCAAATACAGATATGAACACACACAGTAATAAAACAAGAATTGAGGCTAAAAGTGACTATTGTAAACATGTTAGCATTTGAAATTCTGCTATGTTAAGCAAAGACA
The DNA here is from genome assembly GCA_035582835.1 of Phoebastria nigripes. Taxonomy (NCBI): domain Eukaryota; kingdom Metazoa; phylum Chordata; class Aves; order Procellariiformes; family Diomedeidae; genus Phoebastria; species Phoebastria nigripes. The sequence continues at coordinate 781,589 of JAYKAV010002806.1, forward strand.
GAAATACCAGAGAGGTTTCATGACACATGGAGCTGTATTTTGTAGCTGCTAGAGTAAGATTAGTGATATAAATGACTCTCAATCGTCCAGATTATTTAGATATCATTCACAAAATTGCAGCAGTTCCAGACTTGTGCTGTTTGAATATCTTATGATAGTATTCTATTTAATTGACTGCACACAACCTAAAAGTGGCAGTTTTGCAAAATTGCTCTTCATTTCACTTTACATTTGCGTCTGAGAGACCACAGAGCCATGAACAAAAGGGCAGTGAACATGGCTTGAGGAAAATTGCAGGAGACAGTCTTACTTCTGCTATCATCYGAATTTCACTGGTACTGCCTAACACTCATGGGGGAAACAAATTCATTAAATAGGCATGGAACTTACATATTACTTAGCATGAGCAGCTTACTTGTTAGGTAGGACTGATTTGTTTCTTTTGGTCCTCTCATGCCTGCGCTCCTTGCATCCCCCTAAATCACCTATTCCCTGAATGGATGTGCAGCTCGGCTATGTGCTCATTTGTTTGTCTTCAGCTGGTGCCTGAGGTCAAAGGACTGAGTTGCATTTTTCAATTATGGACAATTGCAAGTGAGAAGCATGGTATATGGGTCCATCAGTTCAGGACAAAGCTGTTTTTGCAAAGTGGGTTTCAGATCAAGAATCTTATGCAGAATTTTCTCTGTTTGAACTTTGTAGATACTCTGTTTTAAAAGTCACATTAAGAATATTTGAATATAAGAATAGTCATTAATGCAAAGTACATTGCTATTTTATATAGGCCAGATACCAGTGCAAAATCTCATATTTTATTGAAAGGCTGGACCTGATGCCAGCTTTCTAGGCACTGCTAGAAATGGAGACAAAGGTCTCATTTTCAGAAATGACAGAACTATTCTAACCAGATGCAGCTGGAACAGCACTGATTTCCCAGAGACTACTTAAGCATCCAGTGGTCGAAATTCAAGGCACACTTTTGAAAATTTGGGCTAGAAGATACTAACCCCATTTGTCCTTGTTTTTATATTTGGAACTGTCACTGAGTAACATGTAACTAGACTGGTGGGCAGGTGTAGGACTGCTTCTTTATTGATACTGGTACCGTTCCCTAATCCAATAGCAAAAGGCACGTGTGCATCAGCTCCTGCACACTACCCTGAATGTACTAAGTATTCACCACCCTGAACGCTAGTTTGTGTTCAGCTCAGGATTTATCAAGCATTAGGTACTTTGCTTAGAATGAGCATTCAGAGATTAATTTTCCCATTAAAATTAATTTAATATAAACACTTTGTAGCATTTGGGTAAATTCATTGCTTTTTCTAACTCTTCTGCCTAACTGACTAGACTACATGAGACAATTTAAGAAAAGCTATTACACAAGAGGGCAAATCCACCCATAGGAATTTAATTCTTTTTAGTCACCTTTATGTTCACAAGACATTTTTAGATACTTATGCAGCTCTTACTGGTAAATTTGAAAAATTCAGGACCAAAGAGCTTTTTCTTGGCAAATAGTGAAGTTTTATATTTCACCCCTATAGCCACTCCTACTGTGCTTCCCTCAGTGGTAATGCTGAAATAGTTCTGAACTAGTAAAATAAACCTTTAAAAAGTTTCAAGCAGATTTTCTTGATTTAAAAATGATGATTTATGATTATGCGAACTAGGTTTAATATGCATTAGGAATTCAAATGCTGTTGCAATAATTTTTTAGTAAAAGCTGCTTTTTAGAACTACCTTTGCACATTCTCTCCACAAGCAATAATTCTTCATCTATAGAGTAATTTATTTCTTCTGGTTTTAATATGTTACAGATGAATGGTTGTATGTCTTTCCTGTTAGAGCATTACAAGACAGGCCACTTTTGCATTAGGCTGGTACTACAACAGATACCTGTGGTGCTCTTCATGGTTCATGTGGTACTAATTTAAATGGGAAGTTGCACATATTTCATTGAAACACTTGGTAAAGCCAGCTTTCACAGAAGGGTGCAAATGATGGACTGTTCTCTGTGTGCAGCTGAACTGCTCTAAATGTGTCAGTGAGGGTTATGGATCATTTCATTCACCCATCAGCTCTGGTCCGCTGTGTGTACAAATCACAGTATAGTGTCATCCAACAGAACATTCCTGACAATACTAGAACATTTATAGTACTGCCATTTTTAATAGGAGTTCTGCAACCCTGTTTAAATAGTATTACTTCTTTAACTCTTTAAACTCTGAATTTGAAGTAATTTCTGGTTTTCCTTTCTGTTAGTTGCCGTGTCCTGTGTTTGGAATCTTTGCTCATTTTTCTTGGCTTCATAGCTACTGGGAGAGGAAATAAGAGACACTCAAGGTTAAAGGTAAGTTGCAGCTAGGACCTACATTCGAGAAACTTTCAGTCTCCATAAATGGTACGTTATTTTCTGTTTTTTCCTTAGCAGTGATCTTTGGATAATTCAATATCCCCTGAGCATACAGTCCCTTTAAATATCAAACAGTCCACCTTCATTCTCTGTCAAGAATCCATTGAATTGATGATAAGTGTTACATGATTAGTGAACCCTTTGTCTTTCCATTGTCAGGAGGAAAAATATTTTTGGCAGTTGCAGTATAGTATTTTCCCATTACTTAGACTTTATAACTGAGAAAAGAAAGAAACTTGCTGAAATTTAAAGGAAACTTTGTCAGTGACTTCATGTCATGGATGGGAGAAACTGCAGCAAGAAATCTAGTATAATTATGATTATTGTAAAAGCAAAGGCATATAWTTGTATTTAGGGAGTGGCAAACTGTTTTAGCGCTTAATTCTTTTGTGTTACTTCTTCTGTGTTAGAACTGATCCTTCCTAATCCTGCATGATAGACTGAAAGAACTTGCACATAGAAATGGTACTGACCAGACATACAAGTGTATACATTCAGGCTTCCCTTTAATCTGTAATTGCCATTCAAAATCAAGGGTTGCAAGTATTCATTTTTTCCTGAAGAACTGGTGACTTATCTAGATGCAAGGGAGATGTTCACTCTGGTGAAATTAAGGTAGCTTACCCATGATATTGAAGTTATAATCTCTTGGAAAACCGAAACCTACAGTCATTAGAGATTGACAGGCTCCTAACTCAGACTTTCAGGTTTCTCCATGGACTATAGGAAGACTCATCATCTATGCTTGGCACCAAAACTAGGTGTTTAAACTTACACAATGTGAATATCTCCCAGTTGGCCAATTATGGATTTAGAAGTCTGTATTTAAAAAATGGTTTGAGATGTTTTAGTACAAATCTTGACAGCTGGTAACTTCCCAAATCAGTTTACCATGTCATAGCCCTTCAGAGAGTGGCTAATTTTGGACCCATGTTACTTCACTTGAACATACCTCATTTCTGAGTCTATAGCAGGCACTGTCGTTCTGCATATCTCCTAGATACATGGGGAGTGCTCTGAAAGCAGCACTCTTAAACAAAACAAAGCTGAAACCAGCAATAATTTTTTAATTGAACAACATGGGATTTTTTCTGAATGTCACTAAGCCTGCAAATCCATCCTGGCTGAAGTTAATAACACCAGAAAAATTTCTAACACCATTTTCATCACTTGAAAGCAAAGATCCTGGATCATCACTGGCAACCACTGTACATGTAAGGATATTAGCCATTGAATATGGGTTACTTATTCCATTCTAGCTGTGGTAGAGAGTACTCCCCTGTGGTCAACAATAACAACTATGTCAACATTTGCATTATTTTTACTGTTTCAAACAACACCCCATGCTCATCCTGCGTGCACACATTACCAGCACACCCACAAATAGAACCATGACGTCTCATGGATTCTTTTATTATTGTTTTTAATTTATCACTGCTAAATTTTCACTTAGCCCCTTCACAGAAACTGAATCTTTTCAGTGCTTTTAGGTACCAGATTAGAGGCAGTTTGGGGGGTCGCTGTCCACAGCCACATAGTGACATCTTTCTTCCCTCTTGTGGGATGCAATGGCAGCTCAAGAGGTTAATGAAATAGGAAGAGGTGGGCCAAAAAAAATTAACTCCTTTTTTGGTTGTGGGATTACGTTGCTGCTGATGATCATTCAAATTCCAGAATATCTTCAAACATAATTTTTCCTGTAGTAAAATCTATTTACGACCCTATTCTCAGATTTCATGTCAGGTTAAGGGCCAAGTTCTGCAAGGCTCAGGCAAAATTCCTCACATAATTTTTAAATTAGAGATAATTAGTATGCATTTTGTTTGACTTGGGAGTATGGTATAATTACTCCTTGCATGCTCTTAATCCAGCAATAGCTCTTGCTTCTGAGCTTTTGATTTTTCTATACATTTAAAGTTAGTTAAACATTCATTTGCTAAATACATTTCAAAAAAAATCACACTGTAAAAAAAGAAAGTTCGCTGTACAGATAGTTTGAATTTATCTTTTCTATCTTATATATATGATAGAAAGTTTATTGACTTCAGTGAAAGCAGTGTGAATCACTATTTTTGCATATGTAAATTAATGAAACTCCATCAGTGGTATCTGTAAGCCTGTCAACATAAAATAATTAAGGAATTTGACCATCTTTATGTCTTTTGGCCCTGTGAGATTATTACTGGTTTTTTTTTTATCTTTGTTGGCAACATCTCTCCTCTCAGAACTAGAGGGCAAGGGTCCACTCTTGGCTTTTGCAGATATGCATGCTGTGTTATGGAGACATTCCATAAATAAACCCTAACAATACCATTCATCCCCCCTGTAAGTGAAAAGTAAAGCCATTATACTTTCCAGTTTCTGAAATTAAAGTTGACAGACAATGGCGATACGCTCTGAATATATGATTGAAATTATTTGCGAGATTAAAAACCGTAAATTACTCCATTTCACACCATGTGTAAATAACGTTTCTTTGTGCCCCTTCATTCAAGACTGTGTGTTGGGGAACAGTCACTTTTTCTTTAAAAAAAATCCATTTGTTAAAAATGAGACATGATTTCTTGCCAGGGAAGCTGACAGAGGAAAAAAAATATGGTGATGGAGAAGATTCTTTTCATCTACTTCTGAATGATCACTGTGTGATGATGCTTCCTAAATTCCCTAGCTAAAAGCCAGCCTCACTACGGAAAAATTACTAGTATCCATTTCCCAAATTGAGTAATGGCAAGCAGAGATTCTTGGAATATGTCTACACCCCACAATGAAAGGCTGTGTTAGACATACTCTAGCGCACTCTGAGCAAGCTGGTAAGTCTGTATAGCAAGGATATAAGCATGTGACGCAGAAGCTATAAAGCCACATTAAAGTAGCATAGCCCTGACAGACAGGACTAATAAGCCCATACGCAGTGCCTCCTGCTCCAGAGATAACCCACTCCCAAATTGCTCAGGTACCTCAGTGTGGGACTTCACACACAGACAGTCTTGTCAAATGCCACACAGAAATTTTATTCTCTTCCCTGGTTTCTGCAAGGGGAGGCTTATGGCTTCATCTTTAGACTTTAGATCACTATAGCTGGATATTTGAAAGGCTGTACAGAGATGGGGCAAATCAAGAAAAACATGAAAGAAAATTTTGCCGAAGGAGGAAGTTCAGGACGGCTCACTGGTGCTTCTGCTTCTAAATAGCAGTCTTTTTCATGGGGAGTTCCTATTTAGGAGGCTTGCAGGCTGGTGATAACTATGATTTTTCCTAAACTGGCTTTTTTGTTTGTTTTCTTCTACCCAGTGTGTACCCATGTACTGTGCACCAGGTAATTGACGTATATAAATTTGTAGAGGAACATGATTGCCAGCGACACATGATTGTAAGAAGTTCGACATTATCTTGAATATGTTGTAGTGATTATTTGACAAAGCATCAGTAATGCAGGTTGTGTTTGACAAAAACAATAATGATGAAAAATGTGATTAAAACTTTAAGGACCAGGCCACATTTCACAAATACTGATTGCTTAATTACCACTTACCCATGGACGAACACGTCTCTAACAACGAACATTTGTTTCCAAGTGAACATTGCAAGTTCCAAATTGATTAGCAAAACATTAAATGAGTTTTCCCTTTCCTGTTTTACAAGTGTTCATTTTTGAGCCCGAGTACATCGTATTCCTACATCTCACACAGTTATGCAATGTGCCGGTTAGAATTAGTGGAATTCCTAAGCCATGAGAGAATTGCAAACTCTTTTCCCATTGATATTCCACAAAGGAAGTGAACTTGGAAACTAATGTGGTTTTGGGGGAAAACCTGAATAGAGGCCTTAGTGGTGTTCAGTTTTCAGGAGTTGGCATGTTGTTCAGTTTTGTCCAACTATCAATAAATAAGAGGGATTAGCTGCTGGTAATGGTGCAGTGGACAAAAGATGCAGGTCACATGCAGTGAATTCAGAAAAGTGAGAGTGTACTTAGGAAAAAAAAGCTTTTCTAAATTAGCAATAAAAAGAGATGATTAGGTTAACTGTTTAGTTTCTAAAGTAGATAAATCCTGATGATATGAATTCACTGCTGAATTATACCCTGAGTGATATGTCAAGGTTCATCTAACTTTCATCTTCTTACTACAAAATAATCACTTAGCTCTTCATCTAACTTGCTGCACAAAAAGCCGAGCCTTTGGAAACCGATGAATATGACCTTGAGAACTGAAACCAAAAGAGAAGACAAGCAGAAGAGACGTGAAACTTCAACTGGTTAAAATGTAGATTAATGATTCTAGAAGTTTAAATGTCACTCTGTCTATTCACCTGAAATTTGTCCTGAAAGGAAGACTAAAAATGCTCGAGTCTTTAAGTTCAGAATGTGAGCTTTAACGGAAGGTGTTTGGTACAGAAAGTATGTTGATTTATGTTATGAACAGTTCCCTAGCTTTTATGTTCCCTCTTTCAGTATCAATTTAAGCAGTGAGGTAATCAAAGTTAATTAAGAAAAGTTTGGTATTTAGAGTTTAGAGATGCAGATGCTTTGAGACTGATATTTTACACTGTCCAGAAATCTGAGAAATGGTGGATGAAGAGTGATTCATACTCACAGATTAATTTGGAGGCCTCGAGCTGGGGATGGAAAAGCACCTCCTACTGTGTACATAAAGTCTAGGTATCCAATAAATCTTTGCCAGACTAGTTCTCCAAGTGAACAGCAGAGAAGGACACAGTAAGACATATAAGTGCACAGCAACAGAAATTTTAGCCAGTGGAACATTATCTAAAATCTGACAGTACACATTATACCGTTAACTGATAAAGCCTATTGGACAACGCACTCCCTATAGAACGTTGTACACAAGTAGTTTCTATCCAATTCACTGTATGTCTGAATGAATAATTTGTGGGAGGAGTGAGAAGAGAGATTACAGTATTTGCAATATATTTTCACTTTAAAATGCCAAGTTTTCTGCAAGCTGGCCTGCTGGACAGTCTCAGTTTCTCTTCACTACATGGAAATTGATATTTCAAGTTAGTTTAAAGCCCTAGGTAACATGACAGGCACAGAAATGTCCACCGGTAGTTCTGTTGTTAAAAATAACCGGCTTAGCTGCCTCTTAAACATCCTTTCATCAAGCTTGTGCTGAGGATGCCAGAAATGGAGATACCTCTGTCTGCTTTGTCTATTAGTTTTTGTCAACAAGCAGGAAAAGAAGGAAAAAAATACATAGCTAGGCAGCTTGCTCCATGAAGAAAATAATCCCCCAGCATCCTATAGAGATTCTTTACACGCCTTCTGTGTTCCCAGCATAAACATTCAAAGTTTGAGGGCGTAGAGCAGATGAATGGCTCGGGGTACTAGAGCACCGCTCCCTTGTTTCTTCCCATGTTGCTGACCAGAGCCCCTGCCATTTAGGGGCCGTGCTGCTGAACTTCCAGGAGTTTACCACTTTCCCAATCAGCTACCATATGGTAATAAACCCAATGCACATAGCAAGGGATGTTGTTCATTTTTGATTAGAGGAGGTTGGAGACACATATTCCATTTTATGAACTAAAATACCTGCTGCAGTTGGCTTGTGGATTGTACTTTTCTCAGGTATATGGCCTGGAAAATGGCTAATCTGTGCCAAGTAAGTGATGTTTATCAACTTGCAGCTTTTTATGAACGCAGGGGAGAAAAATGTGTGTAACAGGATTATAAAGACTTGAATCAAATCCAGACAAACTGTTCTTGTTTTCTAATCTGCAAACACGTAAATACTGTTATAGCTCTGAAAGTAGAAAAAAAGTGTAACTTTCCAAATAAAATTCTATTAAAGTCTGCAAAGTTAATTAATGTAATAAATATGCCTGCGCTAYATTAGGAGACAAACCTAACACTATTATCTCTTCCTATTTTCTTCCTGGGTAACTCAGTACATCAGTATTCTAAGGCCTTGAACTATATACAGTGCACTCACTTAACTATCACCACCCAAAGCCAAGTATTTCAGCAATACACAGCAGCGAGTTATAAACAAGAAGTGATTATGATTATATTTAGTAAAGTTTGGAGCCAGGATTTTCTATTGCAGTTTTATAGCAGAAGGTAGTATAAATTCCTTATTAAGAGGCTATAATTGCTGGAAGTGGCATACCATGTTTGTTTTACGAGACTATTATTGTTTAATAAAGGTGGCAATAGAGAAGATGACTGAGAAAAGTTAATGACACACATAGTTGAGAACTAAATCCTCTATAAAGTCTGCAGACCATGTCTTGCGATGTCAACTAATCTTGTCACTTCTTAGTCATGCTCCACTGGATTGTAGAGATAACTAACTGATTCACTAACTTGGGGAGCATAGATCCTTGGGCTATCTTAAAATAGTGGATATTCCATGAATTAAGTATCCCATGTACTTTGGAGAGGAAAAAATGTCCTACTTAATATATGGGTTCAGGATGGGTAAATTACTTTTTGTCTGAGTTTCAACAATTCAAAGACCTGTCCCTTTTCTCACCTTCCTCTCTCCTTGTAAGCAGATCCATTTTTTATAAAGAATCATGCTTGAGACTGCAGCCAAGTCGTAAATATCAGCATTCCTTTTTCTTCCCCTTTTAAGGAGTAGAAATACAGCTCATCATATTTGCTAGTGTTGTGTGGTGCTTTTGTTAGCTGAACAACATCAGCTAATGGTCCACTCTGTGATGGATTCTCATTGCGCAACATTTTCTCCCACCAAGCCAGTAGGACTCTGCTGAGAATAGTGTAGTGTTCGTTACAAGTAAAGGCATCCAGGTCGGGGGTTGCTACCAAAATCYCTTGCTCACTGGCTGATGGTGTCACTGGGAGGCTGTCTCTGTGACCACACACAGAAACGAGGGAAAAGGAAGGCAGCATCTGTCTGCAAACTCCCATCCCTTAGGAGGGTTCAGGGCATAGTGTGGTAACCTACAGGTACAAAACAGAAAAGAGAACAGAGACCTGAAGTGTCTAATGAAAGGTGTTTACATTTCAGTTCATGTTTGAATCCTGATTGGCTGAGGATTTCAGTCATATCAAACCCAAACTTTGTTTCCAGTAGCTCCTAAAGTCTCATTAAATGAATAAGTTCTGAATTCAGTGCTTCCACTATCTAAGTTTCCCAAATATTATCCTCATTAATGGGATGCACTTCATACAGTAGTTTGGTGACTCACTTTCTGTTATTCCCCATTCCCAAATGTGCTAAATCTGACCCATACTTTCACTAGGCTTGCTGTTCCAAATTTCACAACATTGATTTTTTGAATTTCATTCTGACCGACATCACAGAACAGCACTAAAATGTGGTTCAATATTCATTAAATAAGATATCTAGTACATTGACAATATTTTAGTGATTTCGTGACAGAGACACCAATAATCTATGGCTAGATTTTACCCTGTTCTTGACAGGGAATGATGGACTATATGCCTAAATGGAAGACAGTTCCATTGCTTGGCCTTAGCTACTGCCAGCTATCTCTGCATGGGGAGCAAAGGAATAGAAATGTAATTTCTTCCTCTTTATTGTTGCTATTGCTGCATTTGAGAAGTTATTAAAGGTTTGTTGGGGCTTCCCCTCCCTTTTCTTTTTTTACTACACTGGTTGGCACTCCAGTACCAGTGGCTAGATTTTACCATGTTAAGAAATATTAGTGGTCATACGTATGCAAGTAGTGGAAGACACTTGCACACTTAATTCTCCACAACAGTCTTGGCAAGAAGTAGTTATGTTTTATCTTTCCTATAACTAGACTTTGTTTTTTAATACACTACATTTCCATTTACTTCTGAAATCTCCTCTAAGAGCTGGGTTAAATGAAAGGCAAAAATAGGGCCTCTGCTTCAAAAAGTGTATGAAAGAAGAAACAAGCAGAGAAAATACATATAAAACAAAAAGCAAGGTAACAGAGACACACTTTGTGATACAGATGTGCTTTTCTGCTCATTTGTTCAGACAGGGACAAATTCTTTTAGGCCAAATTCTCTCTCATACACAGAAGACAATGACACCTAAGTATATGACGTGTCTAATGGAACAGTTAATCTATTTCTGAGGTAGTACATTGATTGTCATAAGACAAAAAGGCAGAATTTAGTGCTCTGGGCTTTCATTTATTGCTCATTATTCTTTTTCCCTTATAACTGTTTTGTTCATGTTTATGGATATGCACATGCATTGTCTGACATTCTGCTGTATATTATATAACCTCTATCTTACTGCAATGTAAGGTGTAAAGAGCCAAGCTTAGAGAGTGTAAACAGAACCAACTCAACCGAAGTTTGTTCTCCCAGGGCTAAAGCCAAAAACAATAGGGATGAAATCAGAAATAATTTTCCAAGGAGTTTTTTAATTAAAAAGAACTTAAAATAGATTTTAAAAAATTAAATTCAAAATTCAAATTTTTGAGTTTTCATTAAAGCTGTTCCAATAAAAACAATTAGGCATTTAAGGTGCCTGAACAGCAGCCTACAACCACACTGCATTTTATGCATCACCTCACATATCACCTGTCCCCCACACGCTTGCATCACCTTTAGCAAACAACTTCCAGCATGTGCATTTCATTTGTAGCAGAAAAACATCCCCTAATCCCACAACACTGCATCTGTATAAAAGATTTGCAAGCTGTGGATAAGCATGCTGTGATTGCTGATGCTTGTGAGGTTGGAGGAGAGTAAAGAAGAGCAGAAGGCTTCAGAGACCTTTAGGTGGGAGAACCAGCATGTTGTCCCCTCATCAGTTAGTTAATCAGGAGAACATAGAGGACTGGTTCTGTGTGACTGCTATAAGTCACTCCTGCAGTAGTGGGGGTTATATAGAGCCACCGCTGATGCATGGGTGCAGAAGACAAAAGACCCAAATGAAGTGAAAGTGTCAACAAAGCTGAGCAAAGGTTCAGCTCTGAAAGTGCTCGCTTCACTCTTGCATATGCATAAAGGGCAGTTCCTCAGCAACCTGATTAAAATCTATGGGTGTAAATAGCCAGAATGGTAAAGTTTTCTGCATAGAAAAGGCTTCATCCCACAGTTTCTGAGCAACTAAGCCCTGCCAGATAAAGAGGCTTAGGTGTCAGATAGCTTCCTACACAATGGGTACAACTCCCTGGCAAGGTGCAACTCTTCCCAAACTCAAGATGTGGAACAGGGTGATGGAAGTCCCTGATGAGCTGGTACTGAGAGGAGACCTTCAGCTCTGCAGCCACAGCAGATGTTGTACCACTATCCACAAGGACATGAGAAAAGTATTCTTTTTTGTACCAGTGATGTCCTTCTTCCATCCAGAGCGCCATATTTCAGTTCACTGTCTTGTGCTGCCACCTTGTACATGTCTTCTGGAATATCTTCTCTCCCCTCTCTCCCGCACAGGTAGCTCCTGGCCTTCTTATTGAAGAGCTCCTCCAGGCTGTAGAAAGGGATGGAGGATGTGAGTGGTGGTGCATGGTCCAGGCCACACTGCCTAGCAGGTTATGTGCTGTTGCATACAGGCACTTCAGGCAGGGACCTTCACAGATGTGAGCTCTCCAGACTCCATGTGCATGTACCCTACAGCACACTAACAAGCTATAGGTTTTCCCTTGTTGTCCCAACTGGGACAGGTTAATTGCAGCCCAGAGGTTCAAATATGTGAGCAATCAGGGAAAGCCTTAAAGTACAGTCGGCCTGTTAGTCATAGGCTGTGAGCCACGGGGTTTAGTTGGTGTAATATATACACTTAGATGGAAGTTTAAATGTGCACTTTCTTACCCCTTTCTTTGCAATCTTTTTCTGAGTTCCCCCTCTTCTGATCCACTGATATGTGAACAGGTATATGTATACTGACATATATGTGTATGTTTATAGATAAATATATTTATATATGTGTGTATATAAGAACTTGGGCTTCCCCTTCTGTCACCCTTGCATGAACAATTTATGGGTAAGTTTAATCCCTTTACTTAAAATCTCTGAACTTGACCCAGATGAGCAAGGATAAAAGGATGACTAACTATACCTATTGGTCTGAGAATCCTGTTCTTGCTAAATAGATATTAAAGCAAAATCAAGATTCAATATTCCAATCTGAATGGTTTCAACTGAAAAATGATCCTAATGCTGGAAGTCTAAATAATACAAAAACCCTTCTGAGTGGCCCATTGTTGTAAATGGATCTGCACCTGTGGGAAACATCAAAGTCAGCATGTCTTTTCCTTTGAACTGTATCTCTTTTATCCTCTGTTTTTCTTCAATATGTTTATATATACAAATCCAATATTATTAACACTCTGGCATCTTTCCACCAATATCATGAGTTAATCCAAGTTAGAGCAATAGCTCAATGAAATATTCTTTGGGGATATTACTGCAAAGAGAGCGTATTTATTTACCTGTTCCTTTCCAAAAGCACGATGGCAGAATTTTCAAATGTTTCCAACAGAAGTCTGCTTCCACTAAAATCACTATTGCTTCAGAAATTCAGATAAATTCTGATTGCTTCCGAAAATCACACATGAAAGTTTCCATTAGTGAAACTTTCTCTTACATAGTCCTAGGACTGAGCAAGGAATAAATAGATACTGTAAAAAGTGAATTCAGAAGTTTTTCTTGTTCTGGGAATAACTATGGGTGGAGAAAGGCTGGGTCACATGCACGGTACAAATATATTCAGTGATGTCAATTCCCTGTAGTGTTTGCCCAATAGATTGCTCATAAATATTAACATTTGTTTAGCTGTTTTCTCCATGTTAGCGGTACCATTTTAGGGAGTATTCATAGAATAAAGGCCACATTTTGACAATCTAGCAAGAAAATGATGCTAAGACTTTCAAATATTAACATCCTTAAAATGAAGATAAATATGCATTCCGTATCCATAATCCCATTATTAATTAAACAGTATTGTTGAAGTGTTCCTTTTCAAAGAGTCTAAGAAAGTAAACTGCATCAACTTTAAGCCAAATTCTTCACAAAAAGTAGCAATGTATCCTGAAGGGTGACTACTCCTCTCAAGAAATCCATCAAAACCCCATGTACTTTCTTTTTTTCCTTGCAAGCGCATGTAAACTGATAAAAATAGGAACTAAATATTCAAAAGAAGGTAAAATTGAAGCAAGAATTGCCCATAATGAATAAAAAGAATACGATCTATAAAATCAGTAATACCAAAAGCAGCTAAGAATAGCTTTAACAATATCAAATGTATTAATTTTGAACACACTGTCAGAGCTTGTCTGCCATCTTCACATACCACAGTCTTAGCAGGGCTGCTGCAAGAAGCTTACAGTTAAAAAAATCCATAAAACGGTCTGCATAGCAATATTAAGGATGGGATTCAGGCAAAAAAGGTTGTATGACAATTTCCCGTTGTTCTCTTGTTTTGCAAATCTCTTTTCCCTTGGTAAGGAGTATTTTGGACGTGCCAATTTAGAATAACCTTTGTAAGTCATTCTATTGAGAAGTCACACTTTTGTTCAATGTTTGGTTGTGAGCAATCTATCAGTCCAGATCTTGCAGGGATTAATGAGTGGAAACATACAGAGCATGCAGAGCAGTCTATCATCAGAAACAGAGCTTTTGACTCTGAGAGCCTGGAGAAAATGGTATCCTTTTTCACAGGATACAACATACTCTATACTATAATCATTTTATTTCTCTCTGCTAGAGGATGATATGCAGCAGGAGCTCACACATTCTGCACACCCCTCTTAAGGGTTTTTACTCTTTAGGACCCTTGTGCAACAGCACGATGACAGTGGCATCTCTATTTTTACCCCAAGCCTGATAGTGGTCACAAGGGAACATCTCCTTCATGATGGCCTGTGAAATACCAATGTTTTATCCATGCTAGTAAATGAAGAGAATAGTGAGTACTCCCTGTGCTATGCAGCTAAGTTGGAAGTATTAGAAGATCCTTCTTAGTCTTACTTTCATTTATTTCCTGACTCCACCCCTTCTGTGGTATTATAGACAAAATCACCCATGAAGACACAGCCCATAAGGGTGATACCTCTAATAAACTCTTAATGAGACTTCCTCTGACTTCTCTGCAGAAACAAAACATTATAAATATAGAAATTCCTCGCATCTAGAGCTACCTGCGCTGGCTTTATTTTTGTTCTTCTGAGCTTTAGGCAGCCTCAGTTTGTGGTTCTGAGATGTCTAATTACAGATACATCTCATTACTTCTTGACTGGCAACATTTTCTTCAGCTGAATCCAAAAAGGTTGACCAGAAAAGCCTCACTCCTCTGGCAGACTGAATACTGCGCACTCATTTGAATGCTTTCACCTGGGGCTCCTGAGGGTGTAAAGCATAGTATCCAGTCATGAGCTATTAAATTACCTGTATTTCCCAAAAGGGGATGAAAACCATTTACGATATTTGCTTTATGCACTTACGTGTGTATGACTGCACGTTTTTGTTAACTAGAGCCATGAGTTTCTGCTCTGTTGCTATCCTTCTGTAATATCTACTGCACTGCTGCCCCTCCGTGCAGAGCTCTCTGATATAAATTGTCTTTTTACTTCTAGCTTTACTGATGTGTATTTATTTATTTTATGTATAGTTTGTGCCAGTACATATACACACATATGAAGTAAATACGTGCACTTGAAAGGAGTTTAAAGAATAAAATCCAAATGACATGAATTAATCTGCATATAGTGAAATCAGGCAATAATTCAAACTGAAAAGAAGCTGACCATAGAAATCTTTGTAAAATGCTTTTTTTTTTTTTTCCTCAGGAAGATATGAAAAAGAAGATATACATTTATGGGAATGTTCCTTAGCAAGGGTAATAATATAAGAAGGGGAAAAAAGAAGGATCAGTGATTCATTAGTAACTATTTTTCTTTCTTATGAAATATGAAAAGAGAAAGTGAAAGAAAACACAGTAAAATCTCATTTACTCTGAAGAAGCATAGACTTGTCAAGGATATTATCATCAGGATTTGAATTTTCTTCCACAGTTAACTGGATTTCTTTTGAAAAGCTGAAAAGGAATTTCAAAGCATCATTAAAATAAAACATCATCTTAAAAAAAAAAAAAAAAAAAAGATTAACCTTAATTCTTCCAGAATGATTGTGACCATTAGAAAACACATTTGGAGGGCAAGGTCAGCAGCTTCCTTGTTTATTTTGGATGATCTAAAGGAAGAAAGAGTAAAATAGGTACAGAGCATTATGCTTTAATACTTATGGATTATTATTATTTCATTTTCTCATGCTTAAAGAATTCTAAATGTAAGAATATCTTTAACTAGGAGTAAACACTGTGGAAGATTATGAGACAGATACATATTTTTCACACTTCAAGCAGATTGCAAAGATTCAGGAAGTTTTGTTTAGTGTTCATTTTTAATGTTTGACTTAATTCTGAAATAACATCACCCTTTATCAGATCCCAGAAAAACATCACTAGAAATGGTGAGAAGGGCAGAACAGAAAGATGATTTTGTGGATAATCTCCCAAAATAAAAAATATGATGGCTTTCCCAGTGAAATCTTCCTCCAGGTTCTGGAGACAGTCATGGTAAGGACAGCCGAGTAGGACAATATTTCCCCAACAACACAAATTTCCAATAGCTGGAACTGGTTTATCTCAGGATTGAGGAACTTATGCAAACTGATGAACTGGGGAAAAAACGTGGCTGGGTGAAGTACCATGTACAATTCCAGTAATTTCAAAGCACTTGTTTAGGTTTTGGTTGTTTATAAACAATTTTTATTCAGCACAGTCTCTAATGGAAGATCATTCTGAACCAGAGCCAAACTCGGAAGTTTTTATTAAAAATATCTAAATGGGATATTTGACCCCTTAAAAAGCCTTCACTTACAAGCCTTTTGAATGAGGAGGTTGTTTGAAAATGCCTATTTCTTACACACAGCTTCATTTCAAACAAATTGTCATTTTCTAGTGAAAAAATATTACTGTTTCATTGTTTTGAATGCAGAACTTCTTTAAGTCAAGAAATACAAATTACTTCAGATGCTGCAGAATTTGTTTCAACCTTATTTCTTGAAGAGATCGTGATGGGATATCCACTTCCAGTGGTCACAAGGAATACTGCAGTAAGACTTACTTATCTTTCATTCATATCAAAGGGTTGTGCTGCTGACCTGCAAGCAGGACTCTTTATTGACATCAATACAGAACTCATCTTAGCAATTGTATGACCTCCATTGTTGATAGCAACGGTTGCTACTGTTACCTGTAAGAACCTAGAGATCAGCCTGATGGGCTAATTGCACTGACTAATAGCAAGCAGTCTCTCACCTTGAGCTTGGACTCAGCACCTGGTTAGATGTTAGGACAGCATTGCAGAATGAAAGCTTTCTTCAAAAGGACTGTTTTTTTGAAGATGCTGGAAACTGCCACAGATGTTAGGTCACTTAGGCAAACATCCTAGGGTCTCCAACAGCAATGTCAGAGCACATAACAGTCCCAGCACCTTTAGTCTTTCCTCTCTATAACGTTACTGTTATGGATACTGCATCTGCAATACCTCAGAACAGCTAGATCAGGAATAAGACATGACTGGAGCAGATGCTGCACAACTGGAGAGAAAAAAGATGTTTTCTATCCTGTAAAATGTTGGAGTGGAATTTTCTTAATCCCACTGAGAAGTACCTTCCTTTGAGTAACTGTTCTGACCGGAAAATGTGTGAAGTACTATCATTCAAGATAATCTGGGCAATGATCTAAAATTAGATGCATATATGTGTGTGTATATATATAGGTATATGCATTTATCCATGTATATATTATTTATATATATATAACCAGGTGTTTTAAAGAAATTTTTGATATTTTAATGGTATCATCATTAGTTACTAACCTGCAAAATTAAATTAGACAGAATATACAATTATTAATACAGAATATACTGCTTATCCTATCCCACCAGAATAGTCAGCCACTGGGACTTTATTTATCCCTATTGCAGAGTCCATTCAATCAGCCCCCATATCCCCCCATCACTACCTCACCTGTCACTTCCACCTAACAGACACACAGCTCTGCACATGCACACAGAGAAACAGCATTTTCCGCAATCAACCAAATAGCCTGAAGTGAAAGACAAACACGATGCCTGAAGCAATATTGCTTGATTAACACTGAATAGTTCTTTAAAGTGATCACATGAACTTTAATCTGAAAGATTGCTTTGAATTGTTAAAGGTAGAATCTGTTGCTATGAGAGTTGTCAAACAACTGTGGTGAATTTAATGTGTAGTAGATGATAACCTTTGTCGGTTTTAATATTGAATTCCATGTTACTGATCCTAGTAAATAATCCTTACGTTCCCCTAGTGAATACCTGCTATATCCCAAAGCCCTACACAGCGCGCAAAGACATTTTAGTAGAGTGTTTTTCATGTAAAGCACACATACTGTATAGATCTGACCTCATCACTGGTTGCCTCAGGCTATCTCCTGTATACCGTCTGTTTTCTTGATTTTCTCCTGAGGTTGTCATTATCTAAGGTTTGTAAATATTTCAGAAATTTGAGACTTGTATAACAATCGCAAGTGCCATATTGCTGTTATACTGAACTTTCAGTAGCATTCAGACATTCATTTTTTTCTATTTTCTCTATTTTAGTTCTGGATGATACAAATTCTACAATGCCTGATTTAGCTGTAATTGAAATTACAATCTACTTACAGTCTTTTTAACCAAAAGACTCCAGATTGGCATAGTTTTGATCTCAGTTAACAAATAAACAATATATGTTGTTACTTCATATTGTGCTATTTTCTATTTGTCAAAGTGCTATATAGATTTTATGGATATTTTATGCAAGTTTATGCATGAAACTCAGCTGTTTGTAGAAACTGCTGACCTCTCCATTGAAGGGAAGAAATGCAGAACAAAAAATGAAAACCCTTTTGTCCTTTAAAAAAACATAGGAATGTAGTATGGATGATAAAGGACATGTGTACTTGAAACAGATTAAAAGAAGTACAAAATTGGTTCTTTCCCAGAATCTTAGTCTATACGAATTTCTTTGTATTAAAGCAGCCATCATTTACTGAATATATTTGCTTTCATGTAATTATGTACATATACTTAGCAAAGTATCTTGTATAAAGCAGAGCGCTACAGAAGCCCTATAAAATCTGCATTGAAAATAGCGTGTGGCATGAATTTTGGCAGCATTATCACCGCATTCATTTTCAGAAGTATACTCCAATTTTTATATCAGATCCTGTATTGTAACAATAATTTACTCTGATATTAACATTAGTACCCAATTTTCATATCAGATTCTTCATTCTAGTATAATTTACTCCAATATTACATTACTATCCATACCTGCCTACATTATTCTACTTTTGTAGTTGCCTTCAATACACTTCTTTTTAATATTCTTTATGTTAAGACTGTGGTGATACACCACCAAATGGGATAGAGAGAAGAATGTGTATAGTGTAAAAAAGATGTATTGTGATGATAGGGAGGCTTAAGAGGATTGACGGATTTTTAAGATCCTGCTAAATATTATTATAATTATTTAATTAACTCATTTATATTAGGATCAAAAAGTTCATTTGCTTTGCACTAATACAAGCTTTACAGACAAGAGGGAGAATTCCTTGAAATTTTGCTTAGCATGTTTTTTATATCCAGCCATGTGGATTTATATACTTTATATGAAACATTCAGAAGTGGAGGCAATAATTTGTAAATGACATGAGAAAAAGAAATCACAGTATATTTTCTTTTCAAAATATTTAGTGTCTACAATTCATCTGTGAACCGAGTAAATCACGGCTTCTTCAAGTGCAAGGATCGAAACCAATTACCATTAGTGACCATCGGGTGCAGCCGATCCTTTCTGTCCTGTTGCCTGAATCTCAATGATCTCCCAAGTGTGCCCATGCAATTTAACAGGAAGATCAATACACCGCAGCAGTTAGCAGCAGCTCTCTTGAAGTGCTTCACAAAACATGCTACATTTCTCTACCGAATAAATGTCAAAACATTCCAACAGCTACAATTCTTGGGAGAAATTGTTCTTGTGAAACATTATTGACATACTTTAACCCACATTTCCCGCTGCTCTCCAGCTTCCTACAGGCCAGTCAATTCTGATTTGGCAAGAGCCACATCGACACGTGTCCCCTGCTGACTTTGTCTGTAGGCATGAAAGATATCACAATGCGGTGCAGAAGTCCTGGGTGTCAGGGGTCAGTGGTCTAGCTCTGACCCAAGGTCAAGGTGACAACAACCTGTCTCCTGGGACTTGTCTTCATCTCTAATATGGCCTTGGAAGCAATCAATATCATTACAGAGCTTGCTTTTCTAACAGACAGTGCCACCTGATCTAAGCATTTCAAGACTATGACTTGCAAGCCTTGCTGCTTGAAAATGTCTTCATTTTCCCATTATACTGCAAAACATCTGTATTAGATCTGGCACTGGCTTTTTTTCATCTGTTTAATGTGGTAAATTAAATTGATTCTTTTCACTTTTTAATGGCTTTCTGTAACCAGGGTGAGTTAACCTGGACTTTCCTGGTCTTTTCTTGTATATGGTGGATGCGTTATACATAGCTCAGTACTTTCCCCCAGCATCCAATCTCTATATCAGATTTCTTCTTTTTTGCTGTTCTTGCTCCCGCCTATTTTTTCCCTATTTTCTACTGGTAACCATTTTCTTCTTTATTTCTTTCTAGCTTTCAGGAGAGGAAATCTCAGTGCTGCATCTATATGCTGGATTTTATATACATATATATAYACACACACACACACATATATAAAAACCATCCTCAAATATATCTATGAAAATATAAATAAAATGCAACATCCTTCCCAATTTTGTCAGGCCGTAGAGGGTTAGTGCATTGTAAGAAGTAATTACACACATGAACAAGCTGATGACCACTGAGATAGGCACTTTTATCACCTGTTTACAAGAGCTATGGTAATTTCCAATACAACAAGATGTTGTTTTCTTCAGAAATCTCAACCATGATGCCTCAGTACAAAATTCTGTATAGTTAAGGGTTTTTCACATTTGTTTTTTGTTTGTTGTTTTTTTTTTCTCCAAAGGAAAAAAAAAATACCAAACTAAAGCAATCTATGGCAGACCTAAGTATTTTTTAGGAAGTATATGTGTTTCTATTCGTTGAACAGTGCAGCAAAAAGCTAACAGAATTGAGAATCACACGCAACCAAAACATTGAGGGAAGGAGAAGAACCCACCCATGTTGCGTCTTCAAAATGACTCAGCTATCTCATCACAGCAACTCAAAATTGGGCTTCAGATTTCCCCATAATGGACAGCTGACAGTGAAGACTGAAAACAAAGATTTAAGTCAAGAAGATCAAGGTGTCCTTACATCATGCCGGTATGGAGCCCTTTTCTGTCCTACCTGGATTGGTGGTTAGAAACAAAACAAAACAAAGTAAAACAAAATCCAAAGCCATAAATACTGCTTTAGATGTGAGTTACAGGCAGCCTAATATGTCTGTAATGTACCTAGCACACTTTTGAGGTCTTCCAAAACACCAGCATTTTCAAAGGAGAGAGAGAGAGAGAGATTTTTCCACTCTAAAGGTTACATGTTCCTCCACCCTTGTTAGCACACAGTAAGAAAGTGTAGCATAAGGCTGTTTCTCTGGCTTAATCTCAAAACATAAGCTTGATTCTCGGTTTTATGTATAGTAAATGAACCCCATAGATGCAATTCAGTGGATAATTCCCCATTAGAAAATACAGATTCTACATCAGCTGTTCYGAGCTGCAGAGGAGCCCAGGCAGAAGCTGGAGGGATGGGCTTCCCCCTCTTCCCTCTCCTGCTTCCTTCTGTTCAACMTTTTGCACCCAATTCTCTCCTTGGGTGTATGAGGCCAATGAGGCGGTTTCATTCAAGTTGCAGCTGAGTGACAACATTCCCAATTTACGTCCTTGTAAAGGAGAAGGGAGCCAGGCTCTTTGTCTACCCGCAGCAATTCACAAGGGTGTTACAATCTCCAGGTCCTGTCGTTGCTGCTTGGGGAATTTCAAGAGAAGTAAAAGGGCTGGCAGGATCTTAGGTGACTGTGTGTGAAAGCTGACACAAGACACTCCTGAAGCTGAGTATATCTGTAGAGTAAAAGTGGAAAATCTCTCGCTCCCGTGCAAGAGGCGCTGCAAAATTACCTCAAATCTGCACCCATGCAGGACTCACGCGTTAGCCTACAAGCACTAGCTAGATGTTAAGGGCCCCAGCTAATAATCACCTCAGCTGTCAGTGTCTCCTCTTTCTCACATCTCCTGCCAGCACAAGCCTTCAGTGCCTTTTATACACGGATCAGTGGCCAGCACATTCTGTGCAACCCGTTCTCAGCATTGTACAACAGCAAAGAGACCCCCTCCTTGTTTACCTGTCAGGCAGTGCTCTTCTACACATGAGGCAGTATAGCAAGGCGAAGAGAAAAGGAGCCTATCATCAGAGATGCAATAGAAATCACAAAACTGGTGTGTCGTATTTTAACAGGGGTCTTGCATGGAAGAGTCTGCATAGACACTCTGTTCCTTAGATCGGAGCAGTTGTGGGCTGCCTTTACCTACCTCAGCCTTTTGCAACACCTCTTCTGAGGCATCCAGCAGTAGGAGAAGCGCAGGATCAAATTTTTGCTGCATCTTGCCACCCCTTGCTGCACTTTGCTTCAACCACAACCTTTTGGAACTCTCACTTTGGTCCGTCAAGCCAGACAGCATAATTGCAACTGCGCTTACCTTGCACAAAGTGATAGATGCTAGTGGAGCATGATAAGGGTTAACCCTACTTTAGGCTAGTTTTGCAGAGATGCAGCTGCCTATTGAAAGTCCAATAATATGAAAATCTGAGTCCTCCTTTCCCCCCTTAATACCTTGAATGTTCAAAAGCTGTCTAGAATAATTTCATTGCCTTTTCTCTCGTGCAMAAATACTATAGAAGAAACTTCCAGTGCACAATTGGTAGGGTATGTTACAGACTTTTTTTTCTCTTCTCTGAAGCAAAGGCAACTGTTCTCCTTATCCTTCATATCTATTTCTCTATGCGTTGACTAGGGAAACTATCCAGATCTGTCAGGACAGTGTATGCCAACCCAGAAAAAAAAAATAAGCAATTTTATGAAAGAGAACGAAAAGTTTTCTTTGTTTCTTCTGAATTTCAGATGAAAGAACTGTTGTCCTTCCATTGAAAGAAACTTCAGGATATTTCTGTCTGGAAACAACAAAATATGCTTTAATTGGGAACTTATATAAGCTGGTGGATATAAGTGCAATTGTGGGACATATATAAGGAAACTTCAATATGCAGTAAAATCAGGCAGAAGCAGCAGATTTATGTTGGTAGAGAAATCTGGATTGTCAAATAGATTGGTCTATAACATCAATTCTATGTTATGAGAAGAACTTTTTAGAGCGATGGAGGAAGCTATCAGTGGAAAGTCTGAAAAAGGAAACCATTTAATAGAGATCTCTGCTTTTTCCAAGTGACATCTGTGGCAGACACAGGAGCAAGGTATTTTACACTGCATCCTGGAATATAATGGGGTGAGGAGGCCTTTGCTTTCTCCCCACAAATTGCTTGCCACATAACAAAAAAAGCAGGATACATACAGATATGTATGTTCAGGACTTCTTTAAATATATATCTTTAAATTTCAGAGGCTAAATAAAATGTAACAAACATTCTGAGTACAAACATCCTCTCCTTCTCCTCTGCCTTGGAGAACTGCGGGAAACAGTGAATTCATCTGTGGTAAGGAACTGACATCTCTCACAGCGTTATTTGGAAGAAAGATATAATCTGTTTTAGCATTCTCATCATATATTTCACTCTGAAGTCAGGTTGGGAATGTGTTTCCTTATTAGGACCATCATCATTTGTATTTTAAGACTAAAGTAGTTTAGTTTTAGAATTTAAGAAGTTACTGAGACATCCAAAGCTAAGCTCCATTAAACTCTTTGACCTAAACCCTATGAACAGCCATTAGTTCAGCAGGAAGAACATTATTGTGCCAGCACACAGTGTGAGTACAAATCCTCTTCCCCTTCTGCCTGCCTGSCTCCCTCCCCCTAAAGTATTATGTTTTATATGAAAAAGCAGAGAACTATGTGAGACCCTAATGGATTATCAAATGAAATATGATCACCAATGGTTATGTATTATAGTTAATGTTTCATTAGTTGCAGTAAGATCAGACAAAAAGGTTGGCTTTACTCGGTGGTTTTCCGACTTCGGCTCAGTTCTGCAGAAATTCATTGTTAAATTATTTACCTCCTTACTTTTCAACGTCAAGTTGTTTTTGTCTTTCTACCTTCTCTTGTCTTTTGTAAACCCCCATCTTCCTTATAGAAACTGGAATTTTTATGGGAGCCAGTGGATGAAAGGTGCAATGAATGAAATGGTTCATGAGAATGCTGTCCTTCTCATAGTGAGTGACACAGAATAGAATGACCCTGATGTCAAGAATCTTTCTCAGGGAAGGGAATGGTGTTTACATCTGATTTTCCTGCATTAGCTATCAGTCAAGGGTTCTACCACCAACTCCTGTTTGTGGGGACCAAGCGTGAAAGCTGATTTTAGGTGCTTTCTTTCTTTTCACAAATCCTTACCATATTTTGGAAGAGAGGATCTTAGTTTATTCCCTAGCTGAAGTGAACACCACAGTATTTTGTGTTGGCTGATTACCCAACCATCTAGCTTTCATGTCCACCTCTTGCAATTCAGATTATTTCTTCTCTCAGCACTAGCCAGTTGCATACTTTCGAACCTGTTGGGGCAAAAATTCAGACTTCACCATTCAAACAGGACCTACATCCATTCCAAGGGATAGGTATGACACTTCTTAGCCTGCTGTTTCCCTGCAGGAAAGATCAATAGGTGCAACCTGATGATCCCTAAAGTAAACATTTTTGCATTCACCATCTACATCCTGAAAACTGGACAATTCTCCTACTGTGCTAATGACACCAGGAGATGTCTGCACTCATGCAATCTACTACTCAGGCAGACTATTTCTCAGGAAATCATCAAACTTCTGTATTACTACTTTATCCTGTATTACAATGGAATTATACAATTATTACAACGGTACCGCTGCGGATCTATTACTGGTGCAAAACTGACTTCAGTTACAGGACTTTTCTTCTGTGGTTCTTAAGTGAGGTTTGGGCCTGATTTTAATATAATCTTCTCTAACACCACTACCAGCAGGTGCTTCCTATTCTGTGAAGTGGAGAAGCCACGGCAAAGCTCAAGAAAAGCAATCTGCACCCTGCCCTGGAACCCCCTGGCTTTAATCATGTCCACAGTATTGGGAACTTTGTTAATTTGTGCTTGGCAGTTTCCTATAAACTTATTTTTGAAGTCAGCAGTTGTGCTTCCCTATAAAATGCAGAATTTCAGAATTTGAGACTTATCACCTGCAAGCTCAATAATAGCTTGCCCTTTGAAATATCACCTTGTTCTGGATACTAAAATTTAATACTTTACTTCAATCAGAAGGGACATTGGCCTATGATGTTGTCAAGACCCATGATATAACAGATGCAAAAAGGTTGACAACAGAACAGCATGTTGCTTGTAAAATCAAGCAAAGCACTTTTCTCTTTAAAAAGTACTAAGCAGATTTTTTTCCTCTTCTCTTTTAACAGTTTTCAAAGTATGCTCAAATATTATTTGAGTAATTGTATAACTTTGTAAATACATAGCTTTCTTCACTGTGGAAGACTGTCTAGAAATGGTTTCCATGTCATTATTTCTAAAAAAATCTTAATTGCAAGTATCTGATTATTTTTCAGAGCATCCAACTAGTCAACACTGAGCAGTAGGTAGAATAACAGGTAGGTAGAACGATGTTTAACAAATCATTTGAAGCAATCGTCCAGTGTGATGCTCATTTCAGTATTTCCTTTTCTACGGTAACTGTCTTGGTTACCAAAGACTGAGTACATTTCAGCATTATTTTTATGAGCACTTTTCTTAATCCATTCAGTTAGCAATGTTCCACTCCAGTGCTGGTGACAATACAGTTGCTTCAGCAAACGATGAGGTCAGAGACATTTGCTACCAGCCTCAGCAAAATAATCAGTTAATCAATTGAAAGGAGAAAAAATCTGTTCTATACTCATCACCATAGTATTTAAGTGTCATATATAAAATGAGAGTCACATCAATTAGCTTTGTCTATTCTCTCTCTCCCCTCATCCTAAAGACTGATTTTCCTCGTCTCCTTCAGGTGTACTGTTCCCTGTGGGTTAAATCCTTGGTGTTCAGTCTGAGGGAGTTATTCCATATTGTCCTGAGTATGAGGCAAACTTTATTTCACAGTTATATTTACCAAGTACAAATATCCAAGCATAATCCACAACCTGTGCATAATTTCAGGTTCTTAACCCCATACCCACAGGAAATGATGCCAGTCCCTTGGTCAAGCTGGTAACTGCATCAAGAAAGCAGGAAGGAGACCTCATATTTTGAGATCCTAGGTTTCTAAGTAGGATCCCCTGTGCAGCTCCAGATCTGCAGCTTATGGCTGTGTGCTGCAATTCTTAATGAAGAAACGCAGCCCAAAAAAATGTCACCGTGAATGGGCAGCATGAAAACCTGCCTGGCCTGGGACAGGTTGTCCTTTCCCAGTAAATTCTTTTCTGACGCTTACAAAGCTGTTGATGAACTAACCTGTAGACTAGCCAAAAGCTTCTGCTCAGCACACGCACAGCTTCTAGCTTTCAGTGAGCTCCCATTTATACTGGATTATACAGCCAGATAAGAGGAGTAAAAAGCAGGTCAAGCAACTTGCCTGCGGTCACACAGCAAGCGAGTGGCTTAACTTCTATCTGATGACGATTAAACAGGCATTAAAAATACAGGAAATTCAGAGGGCTGAAAAAATAACATTAATGCTTGAAAGTACAAAACCGGACTGTTAAGAAACCCAGACAACCTTTGCTTTCCCCCTGCAGCACTAACCATTTCCAGTTTCAGTTCTTTGTTCTGTCATACCTAAGTCGCAGGTGGTATTATTTTTGGATCAAGATCTTTTTCTTAGGCCTTTCAGCAGTCTGCAGTCTCTGGCTATTGATACCTGAAATCTGAAGGAACCAGTATACATGTACAAACCACAGGTGGAGTACTGAAAGTGTGCACAGGATATCGGATTTCTGATTGCTTTAATGCCTACTGTCTTCGTTACTATATGTGATGCTTCATCAACATGCTCACCTTTGCTGTTTTCTAGCAAGTGCTATAATTTAATGATCTGGTTTTAGGGGTTAGGAAGTTTGTGTACGTAAGTACACTAGCTCTGTGTTTAATGACACTTGTATAAATGGTAGCACCTGGAGTCTTCGGCTCAGTTTCAGCAAGGTACTTAAGCACATGCCTAGCTTAAAGCAAGCGAGCAGTCCCATTGAAGTTAATTAGACTTCCCTTGTACTTAAAGTTAGGCATGTGCTTAAGTACCTTGCTGCATTAAGACCTTAATGAAGATTGGGGTATAACTGCCTTTGTTACAGTGTGTGTAATGTGAGTCATTTAGTGTATTCAGTGTGGAGCTGGGAATACAGTAAAGCAAAGCAGAGTGAGTACAAACACAGTAAGGTTAGGATATAGCTTTCTAGGTGTTGTGGTCACTGCTCACACTCAGCTGCTTATTTTAGATAATAGCGTCTCCCAAGGGCTTCTTTTCTATTTCTTTTTCTTCTTTTTTTTTCTGCAGCCAGCGGGACTCACAAGTAAAGTGTCTTTGTTRTGGTTTAGGGTTTTAGTTACCAATATTGATAGAAAGATTTTGATTTCAAGAAGTTCTCTCCTGGCTGGTTTAAGGATGTGCACGTGAGTGTTAACATCTTTTCCCTGGGGGACTGGATCTAAGGCCTTCTGAAGTCAATGGAAAGGCTCTCATCAGCTTTAATGGGCTTCGGATCAGGTCCTTAGGAGGTGAGAGAATTTCTTTGAGATCTGTGCTTTGTGTCTCAGCCAGAAGTCAGCAGCACACCGCCCCTCAGCACTAGAGAGGGGAGCTGGATGAGGAAGGGGGTGGGGAGGAGGGTGAAGGTACACCTCAGACTGAGCAGTTGCTTGAATTGCCACCACTCATTTCTGTAGCACCTATCAATAAGTTAATCTGTGGAGATTTCTCATTGAAGAACCAAGCCAGTCCCAAATTAACTCGTGAGGTCTGTGTGGATCACAGGACAAGGTGATACTGCTTCAGGCCAAACCCAGAAACCTTGTTCTTTGTCATTTACTGTAAACAGAGAGAGATACTGGCTCTGTTTTTTGTTAAAGAAAAAAAAAAAGGCAAGGAATTTTACACGATACAATGATAGAAATAGTGAAAGCAAAGATACATGCAGTAGCAGGCAGTTTATTTTTCTCATTCACGTTCCTATTACTGAGATGAGAAGCACCATTAACAGCAATTTGCAAGAGCTTTACAAATAAGAATCCTGGTGCAAATCCTACAAAGGCTACTGGTTAGAGAAACTAATCCCATGCTTTCTATACCTATACTCTTTAACTACTGCTTATTATCAGATGTGTAAGGTGAAAGAGTTTCTTTTCAAATGAACATAGCAAACATACCCTGACATCACTATAAAAAGAAGCTGTAAGAAAATTAACACCTGTACAGCCAATTCTCATTGGATGCATATGAGTGTGGCTTTTGGACACATTGCTTAAAGACTAAGTTAAAACAGCCTGGAAGGAAAGAAATATCAATATTTGCTTGAACTCTTTTTAAAAATTCTGTTAATTTTGAGGAGGGTGAGGCTTAAGGATGGAGGAGAGAATATTATGTACAGGTCAAGAATGCTGTGATTTGAACAAAGGAAGAGGGGCAGTTTGAAAGCATTAAACATATATAGAGCAGCATACATTAGACCCTATCAGACAGAACCTTTAAGATCCTGAATTTATCAAATGACAACATTCATTTTGTACTATGTAGAAGACAACAAGAAAGTCAGCAACTTCATGTGCTGACATTGCAGTAAAACATGATTTTAATTAGCTCACACAGAGGACACATTGAGGAAAAAGTGACATTTCATTGAGGAATATACTATTAAACACAACCCTCCTTGACCTGCCATTTATCAGGGTGCAACCCAAAAGTCACATGACTCATCCTGTCTTTCTCATTGTCCTTTGAACCCTGAAAATACATGGTTCATTTGCAGAGACATGGGATCCTCCTGGTTTCTTGACACACAGTGGTATCTGCTGCTTTTCTGTACAGTGGCAATGCATCTCTGATGGAGAGCAGGAGGCACAAATCTTTATAGCAGTGGCCCATTTGAACACTGAAATAGCTGCATGACGGACAGTTTAATTATTGAAGTTACCAACTGAGAGGACTTGGGGAAAAAATGGAATGAAAAACTAATCTTACTTCAGAGCAGCGCCAGATTGTCCTCAAATTAGAAAAATGAAGCACAAACAGAAGCAAAAAATAAAAATAAACATAGAACAACTAATTTTGGATTAGTGTCATGCCAAAAACATGTTAGACTTTGGCTACATGCAAGTTTAAAATATTTTAGCTGCTTTTATTAAATACAGTAATGAAAAAGGTGTGCCATATTAATATCCCTATTCAGACCCCAGAGATAAGGGAGAGTGCATATACACAGTTTTACCTTATTTTCTATGTATGTATTTAACACATGTTAGACCCGGCGCTGTAGAAAAAAAACAGGAGTCAAATATATCCATGATGTTCTGTTCTCTGTACTTCATCAGTCTCATTAGTGCCCCTGGAAGGAGATTTCTGTGGTTAAAGCTCAGGACTGGAACTCAGGGGTTTGTTGTCCAGTCCCTAATTCTGCCAAATTCTCCTTCTGAATCTGAGCAAGTGGGTGAGCCTTTGGTTTTCTACCTATAAACGGGGATAATAACACTTTCTACCTCGAAGAGGGGTTGTGAGGGTAAATCTGCTAATACCTCTCAGATGCTTAGATATGAGGGTGATGAGTGCCATAGAAAATCCTATAAATAAATAAAATAAACCGTGAGAGCCTGAGGCACTGGAAGCTGCTGCCAAGGCTGTGCATTTCCACACTCCCCTTACTGCGGGAGATGTGGCTCGGAGCCAATATGCAGTCTGAGAGCAGCTCCTGCATTACTGGAGTGTGTGTGGTGTTTGTTTATTTGGTTTTCACAAAGGGTACCCACCACATAACGGAGGTAACCACAGTCTGTTCAAAACGGGCCGGTGCTGGAGCATTATTCCAAGAGGGGAAAGGGGATGTGGCGAATCTGCTATGCCTAGTTTTGGTTGCTGTTGGCTTTTTTTTTTTTTTTTTTCCCTTTTCTTTTTTTCTTTTTGGGTGACAAATATGTTTCCTGAAACCCTTCAGGACTCTTTTACTGCTGTGGGTTGGTTCAATTGCTCTTACTTTCTTTGGGACTTCTGTTTGTTTGTTTGCCTGTCAGGCCGTACTGGCAGCCGGCGGGTCCGAGGGGTCAGCCCCGCCGCCTTGCCGGGCTGACTCTGCCTGTCTGCGGCACAACTGGAGCTGGGGCCAGCGGTCGGAAGGGTTTTGCTCACTTCTTTGGCAGAGTTTGGCGGGAAAGTCCTGGGGCAGCGCAGATGCAGGGAAGGGAGCTCCCACAAAGGAGATGGCGTTTGCTGTGGTGGCTAGTGGGGGACCCACCGAACTCCTTGGTTGTTTGGCAGCTTTACCGCCCTGAATGGGCCTTGCTAATTGGCGAGTGGGCATCGTACCGCTCATACTCTGAGCAGCCAAGAGACTACGCATGTGCACGGTTTTATTGGTGGCAGGATTCCCAACTCGCAACATCCAAGTGACTGTGCTGAGCCGACACCCTACGGTAACGGGAACGTCGTATTGCTACTACAGTCCCAGAGAGGATTAATTTTTCAGGACCAGTTAAAGCAGTTCCTGGCACCAGCTGGCAAGTGAAAGCCCTCGCGAGAAGGGAGAGGGGAGTAGCAGTGCAGTCGGGGCATTCTCGTGGAGTCCCTGTGGAGAGATCAGAGGAAGGGCTACAAGATCCAATCCCATATGCTTGCTGAGGAAACGCTGGCAGTTTGGAGCCAAGTGCATGCCCAAACGGATGCGTGCATGTGTGAGTGTGCTTGTGACATCTGTGAGTTTCTGTATAAACTACTGCACGACCAATATCAATTATGAAACAGGAAAAGAAGAAACAAATATGCTAAGACAGGGCTCTGCTGTATGCTGAGCAGCAGGGCCCATGCTTTGTCCCGGGGAAGAGACCATTGCAGGAGCTGTGCAACAGCACACTCTAGACTAAGCCAAGACAAAGAGGAATTGATAAACAGGAGAGGAGAAGAAAAATCTTCCCCCTCTCCCCCCAAAAAAAGGTTTCTCCCACAAATGCCCTAAAAAGCAGATGACGTTCCCTTGCAGCACTCCTGACAGGATGAAGGTTGAAATCAAGTTCTTTGCCCTGTGGTAGTAAAGGGGATGAAACTCCAGGAGGAGTGAAAATAAGCACAGACTAGGTGCTACAGTAAATAAATAATCCACGGTTGGAGCTGCCACCCCCACGCTGGGGCAGAGGGAGACTGTCAGCAGCAACAGCTGGGGCTCGTTGGGCATCTCTCCTCTGAGTTTCCGGCAGCAGCAGATCCTGCTGCCCTGCTGCTTCTTCCCCTTGCCCACCTTGCAACCCAAGAGCCGGGAAGAGGCAGCAGGTCTGACCCCTCGCCTTCCATCTCTGAAATCCCAGAAGAGGAATGACTGCCCGTGGGGGTATCCAGCTCCAGGCTTTTCCTTCCTCTTGAAAGACAGGAGGGGGCAAGAAGGGAGAGTTAAAGGGAGAGGAAACAGAAAGGAGCTAAGAGAGAAGGGAAAGAGATGCACTGTGACTGAAGAGAGGCTGGAAGACTGGAAGACTGAGTGTGGGGCAAATGAATGTACAGAGAAGAAAAGCAAGAGAGCAGGATAGAAGCAGCACCACGGAAAAGGGAAGGGGAAAAAAAATAGCTTGTACAAAAAAAAGGAATGAGAGAGTGACGTGTTCAGAGGGACATTTGAATGCAAAAGCAGAGGAACAGGACACTGGAGCAGAGACTGTATTCTGTGTAAATGGCAGAAAAGTGGGGCTGGAGGGTGTTCAAGTCACCTTGTTGACCATCCCCTTCCCTAAGTCAAGATAAGCTTATCAATTTGTTTAACTCATTCTTAAAGATTAAATTGTGTCCACCACCGTGTCCCTGTGTCCACCAGATGATCTCCCCATGCCCCAAACCAATCTGCAATATTGCTGCACTGTTCTTGCCTATAAAAAATTTCTTCTGATGTTTAAGCAGAATCTTTCTTGCTAGATTTTGAGTCCATGTCTTCTTTTCAGATTGACCAGGGATATGAGGAACAGGTTATTCCCTTCTTCTCTGAAAACTGTACCATGCTTCCCTTCTTTATCTTCTTTAGATGAACTAAATGTATTCAGTCTCTTTTGAAGGTCTTCCTAGGCCTTTGATCATTCTTGTCAAAATGATCCACGTCACTTCTGAAGTGTGGTACTCAGGTACTTTCCTTAAGGCCTCCACAATATTGAGTAAACCAAAAAGGTTGTTTTGTTTTAAATATTATGTATATTGTCTTTTGCATATCCACCACAGAATAAATTTTATCTTTTCCTCAAAAACTTGATGCTCCTAACACATGTCCAGCCTGCAGCAAGCATGACCCATATAGCTACCAATTTCTTAGAAAAATTTCTGCCTGAGAGCTACACTCCCATCCTGTATTTATTGATCATTTCTCTTTTAAGTAGCGCCTTGCGCTTGTCATGCTTGAATTTCATCCTCCCTCCCCCTTTTCTTTTCCAGACCATTTTGCAAATCTGTCAAGGTCATTTTGAATTCTAAGCCTTTCTTGCAATGTGCTTGTGGTTCTTCCTAGCTTCATGCCATTTGCAGGGTCAGTAAGGATGCTTCTCTATTCCATCGCTCTGTGTGTGTGTGTGTGCATGTACCTGTATGAAAGAAGAAAATGGGAAGAGTGTATCCTTTGTGTATCCAATGTTCATCTATGTGGTAGAGGCAGGATAAGATGACAGATGTCATCTAAGAGACAGTGGTGCTCTGCACCATCTTCTTCTCTCCCTAAAATGGATCATACTTGAGGAAACCAGCATATATGTTATTGGTTAATGTTGTTAATCTTAAAACCTATCACCCTACTTTAGGTTACCTTGGTAAAATGAAATTAGGGTAAAGAGCAATACATACATACATTAGTATATATACATATACCTAAGTCTGCATGCATATGTATGTATATACCTATGTATTTGTTGCTTAAATTGTTCATAATACAAACAATTAATAAGTAAGACAGCCAAATACACTAATAAAATAAAATTAACTGTTTGGGGGGACTCCCATCTTTCAATGGAAAATTCCCATAATTTCTGACACATCAACAGGACACCATCTTTGAAAATTACACTGTCATTTCACTCCGCACAGAGCTGAGACCTGAAAATGAATGTACTGAGGCCTATTTCCGTTGCTTTTGAGCACAGGCTTTTTCATTTACTTCTCAGCGTAACAGTTGGACTGCACAGAAGCACTGGAGCTTAACAAAAAAGACTCTCATCTCAGACAAAAACTGTAATTATCACAGGGGAACAAATTAAACAGAAAACCCCAGTGGAATGAGATTTCCACATATTTAGAGTGTGTTAATACCAATAATATGGCACATACTAACAATAGAATCTCTCTGTAGCTTTTGTAGTATCAGATATGAATGAAAATATGTATGATTACACTGCCTCAAAAGAAACAAGATGCTCAAACTCTTTTGTGAATTATTTTTTAAATGTTCAGGAGGTGGGGAAATTAATTTGAGAAACTTTAGTGTATTTTGTTTATAAGTGTTTCCATTTTAATCAGTACTGATTTTTCAAATCACAATGGTATTGATCTAGACAATAAAAATAATTAATTTCAATTATATTTGCTATAGTACACCATGCTATGTTCAAATATACATTTTTTACATTTCTTTTTCCATCAGTCGTGTCATCTGCCAATCACACGTCTTAAATTAGCTGTCCATTACATTGGGCATCTATGAAGGAGGTAGACTCAGCATATCCATCCTACAGTTAAGAGTATTTTCCAGTAAGGTAAGAAAAAAACTAACAATAATTAAAGATATTTATATATATATAAGGTCAAAGTATTAATAATGGAAACTACAGAAGAAAGTATATCAGCAGATTTATTCATGCCATAGGTCTTACGTACAATAATTATTGTCTAGTTTCATAGTATTATCACAGTCTTATGTAGCACATATATATATAAACCATGATAAGACTTAGTTTTGCTTCAAAGTTCAATGATCCTTCCCCTAACAATGTGTGCCATACACATATCTTTTTCTAGAATTTGAAGCTATGGCATGTATTAAGCCTACCTTTGGGTGTGCACATATATTTGTGTATATAAATCTCTTTTGTGTGCACAGAGATGAATGTTGCAGTGTCTTCATCTGTTTTCAGATGCACTCAGTCCCTGAAACATTAACTTTTAATCATAGTGTTAGCTAATACCACTCACTTTTAAAAATAATTGTGATAAATTTAACATTTTCCTTCTTTTCCTTCCTTTTAAAATGATCTTACTGGAACTAGAATGAATTTTATGTTTTCATTGAAAGAAATATATTGTAAAGCTCTGTACACAGCAACCATTTTTATGGTGAAAGCATCCTGTTTGAATCTGCACAGACAGTATCTATGTTATTTCCTTTTTCAAGGACTTATCTCTAACATTATTGACACATTCGGATCAATACATTTAAAGGTTTCTCTTTTTTTTAATATTAAATGCAGGAGTGATTTGTATGTTTACCTTGATAATATACACTTGTCTCTTTAAGGTGACAGCAGATGGTCCAATAAGAAGTGGCAGAACTAAGTGCTGAAAATATAGCAGCCCATCTCAAGCTCCCTTAACCGTAAAATCTATGAATTTATGCTCAACTGAGCGATAAGAAATAGTCATGAAATGTCCAAGGGTGAATCAGGGTGGTTGGAAGTGTACCTATTTCCCCTGCACAATGAGAAACCCTTCAATGCACTGTCTAAATGCACAGACAATATTTAGTAGCTTTATTTATCAATTAACCATTTCCATCAACTCAGACTGTGTTCATCACGGTGTGCTGCTGAGAACTGCCGCACTACTTTGCCTTCCCGGTTTCTGTGGACTTTTGTTAATGCACGTTTTGTAGCTCTCCAAGGTTAGTTTAATACCCCCATTCCAGTGTGAATAGTTTGATAGTCTGGGGATTAAATCCTCAGAGAATGTAAGTCAGCGCAACTCCACTGAAATCCACGTGGCATCACAGTTTGCATCACAGCACCATCAGGTCCATTACTTACAAATAGTTTCAGGTTATGCGTGCTTTCCCAGACAGGATTTTATTCTTCTTTGTGCCTGTGTCTGTCTCTCTGTCATTCCCTATACCTCCCATTGTAGGTTATACTCTCTGCTCCACCTGTTCAACAACGCAGACCCGAACAGAGCACTAATGGTCTGCTATTTTAATCAGGTGAAGGAAGCACAGCAGAAAAAATACTCTAAACCATGGATATTCTTCTGAACTGTTCTATGGCAGCTCCGTGGCCTCATCCTCAAATGTCTTCTGATATTGAACAGGTGCTAATCGCAGTTCTGTTCCTCTTTAGGGGGACAGCAAAACCCCATTACCTGACGTCTGATCTCTGCCATATTTGTTTTCACCATCCTTAAGCTTGCAAAACCATTGCCAACATCATCCAGTTCATCCTTGGACACATGAACCAATAAATTGTGTATTTTGAAGATAAGTCAGTATATTTTCTGAGGAAGCTCAGTGAAAGTGAAAGTACCATTTGGTGCAAGCAAAGCAGGCAGGCAGGCATAGCAGATCAGCATCCAGAGAAAGAGAAAGATGCCATCAGAGAAAAGGGAATACTTCATCATCCTTTTCTGTCAAGACATTATGGGCCTGGCTATGATGTAGCATGGCCGTTTTCTGCATAAAGTTAATTTAAGCAGCCCAGGAAGGATTATTCCCCTGCAAGAAATAATTCCTGCTTATTCTCCAAGCTGCCAGTGTTACAGGGGAAAAGAGCAGAAGCAAAGGGGGAAGGCTGGGGCTGACATACCTAATGCACTATATCAGTCTTCAGTCCGGGAATCTAAACTGGCTGCATGGCCAAGCTTGTTAAAGTTATTTTACAGGTAGATACTTTGAGAAACAAAGAAGTTCAGAGCCTTGACCGAACTAAAAAAAATCACAGACACTAGGGAACACTGGGTCTCCGTTCTCTGCTTTCTGGAGGTAGGAGTTGGAGACAGAGAGAGAAAGAGAGAATATGCATAATGTATTTTATATGCAAAACACAGTACAGTATAAAAACAAGGATCACTCACAGTTTTGCAATACATATATATAGCATAGCATTAAAGAAATTACTCATCAAAAAAGCACAGTGATTACACAATAAAATATTTTGAGCAACAGAGATATAGCCTGGGCCATTCTCCAATGAAGAATTTTAAATTAACTAATGCAATTATTTTGACAACTGTAATTCCAGTAAAATTAAAATTCTTGATGTTGTACTTCATCATTAACACGTGGTTACAAGACCCATATATGTCTCCCTTTATATTTGTCAATGAAATGTTCCAGAACGATGCAAAAATATCCTTACTTCCTGTAGTTGCAATTTACTCTGTACTTTGCTTATTTGCCAGTATGTGAAAGAACTAGTGTTTGAGTCTGCCTTTGTGATTTAGACTTGCATGTASTGTTTTACGGGGTAGGAGAGTTATCAGTTCTGCTCTTTGGTCGTTGTGCTAGACAAAAACGCATCTGGGAAAAGCTGTGGATCTGCTTGAGCTCTTCAAAAAGAGTATTGGATATTATCCCATCCCGCCTCTCTGGAAATGACCAGCCCTAGGTGTGTGTCACATTGCTGAGCATGGCAGGGCTGCCACATCGATGGCATGCAGTCCCTGCATGCCCCATGTGAAGCAGCATTACCAGGGCTGGAACAGAGGCTGAGATGGCTCCAGCCCTCCCACTGCCCCGTTGTCTCATGGAGTGAGTCCAACAGATCAAGTGCTGCAGAAGCAGGTTGCGGAGCTGCTTTTTCTCTCTTCTCTGCATTTCCATTCCCTTCCTCCTTTCCAGGACTGTGGCTATTTCTGGTGCAAGCCCTAAATGAGGCTTTTTAAAACACTCTAAGAGCTGTGCAAAGCCATATTCTGTTCTGCTAGATAAGGGGGAAAGGATGTTTATTTAACTGGTAATCTTTCACTTTTAATGAATTTTAAAATGAGTTAAATTACTTCAGCCAGGTGATGCACTAGCTGTGGAAGGTGCAGGAGGGAGAAAAGGTCAGTTTTGGTCCCTTTCAAGGTCCTCATTGCAAGTTCCTGAATTGCAGTTCCAAATTTCAAAGGAGGAGGTACTCAGGATGGAGATCCTGGGAAAAAATGGCCAGAGGCTAGGTGAAGAGCCTGTGAGTAAACAAAGGGTGGGGGGGAATCTTCCCCATATGTCAGCACAGAAGCATAGTTTCCTTTCAGAACACCTGAAGTACCAACAGATAATGCATCCTACACATCCTTTTCTTGTGGGGGTTGGGGCAGACGCTGGGAATGTCTGTAGGATGCCTCTTATGGTGGGCCACAATTTAAAAACACAATTCCAACAAAAACAGCTGTGATCCCAGCAGAAGTAATCTTCCTACTCAAGTGTCCTGATGACATTACAGTACATATATTTAAATCACTGAAGGTGTGATTCTATCCTCCCAGCTGAGGTGAATATCTATTCTCCTGGAGACAGCCTCATTATTAATTGCATCTTCATTCTATGCAACAACAGACAGCAGAGACTGCTAGGATAGTTAGCTGCTGCTGCCTGGTTTATTACAATACTGGGTTTTTTCAGACCTGATTAACAAACAAGAAACTGGAAACTGACTGATTAATTTAACTTCAGTACCTTCACAGAGACCCTGAAAATAATTTTGAAACTTGCAATAGGTATTTTAAAAATAATATATCTCTCTATTGGGAAGAATATAAGGGAAGTCGTAACTATTCCAGACCAAAGGCATCCTGCTCTAACAATCTGGAAGAAAATCTGTGGGACTTCTTTTCATGGAACAAAGTGAATGGGTGTGGGAGGAACAACAAGAGGATGCAAGCCATCTACTCACTTAAATTCAAATGTTACATAATCTGAAGAGCAGAAACTTGTAAAACTACCTGTTTTTATACTCTGATCATTAATTAAAAACACATGCAGAACACATAAAATGAAAAACAGCTTTGTGGTTTTTTTTTTCTTCTTTTTTTGCCTTCTTTCAACATTTCTAGAGGCATTTTAGGCATTTAAGACTTAGTATACCTGTGATAATGAAAGCTTTTGAGGACCTTTAGATTTCTAGCCAATCCATGACTTCTACCATTTCAGAGATACAGAGGAAAAATTTTTGTGAGTTGAGTTGAACGGTGATGTTCTTCCCAGGATCCATTTACTAACAAATCAGTTGTACTACATTATACATTTGGACTTCCACTTTACCATGTATATGTTATTTTTTTGCAGTTTCAGGGTTTGGAGCCCATTGATCCCCAGACCCTGTTTTTACCTCCTGCTCATACTGTTTTCCCTCAACATTTGAATTACTTGCAGGGGTTAGTCCTCTGTGCCACCCAGTCGTTGCCACAGCATTAGTTTGGTTCTTCAAATTTTTCTTAAATGCCCACTTTGCATGAGAGCACTGACTTTCTGCTCCTCAGCATCTGCAGACTTGACTAGTCCTATGCTCCCTGATTCCCAACTGTGGCCAGTGCCAGTGGTGCGGGTACCCCTCAAGAGTTTCACTTTGGGAGCATGCAACAATGTAATTCTGGACATACTCACAACATCTTCAGAGCAAACTGCTATTTTTCATTCTATGATGTACACCAGAAAGAGTAAATCCCAACTGATCTTCCACTTATGGATTTCCTAAGCATTATTTTTCTTCACTGTCCCTTTCTTCCCACCTGGTTCCCTTCCAGCTCTGAAGGATAAGAACAGCCCCCACTTCTGCCACAGCCTCACTGTCTGCAGGCTGGACTCCTCAGCCAAATACAAACCACTGCAATGCAGACAGCAGGGAGTCTCCAGGCACTCCATCAACCCTTTCTTGGCTCCTAGCACCTTTTCAAGTCTGGACATCCAAGCCCTTTTTGCAAGTTCAACCTTTTAAACAATGAATTGGGTAATATTGAAACAGATTTTTCCAATTGCTGGTCTCTCCTCCTCCTTAAACCCAGCTCATTTGCACTGAATACTCCCATCCTTTCTGCCTCTCTTTTCTTCAGGGAGCTCTAGCTTTGCTTTTCTCTCATTCACCACATCACCTGTAACTTCTGCAGTTTATTACACTGTCAGACAAGCTTAGCCACATCGGCTGAACCTTGCCTTTCTTAAGATAAGCATGTAATTTCATGAGATTCTTTTCTGAACAGTGTCTCATTTTCAATAGCGACCACCTTTAGCAATTTACAGCCCCATATTGTTGTGTAAAAGCACATATCAGCCCCCTTCGTACAGGTTCCTAATGCAAAGATACTCTTCTTCTCTGGTTTCATCTAACATCTGGTAATATGGGCACTTTCGTCCTTCCTTCATCATCAGAGATCTCTTGACTCCAGGACTGAAACATGCCCCAGGTCTCACTTGCTGCCTGCCGCAGTGAGACACACATTACAGAGACCAGCGTAACTTTGTTCTGGTGGCAGAGGTTAGCCCAGAAGGAATTTGGCTCATGGACAGCTGTGCTTTATGGAGATAGCTGACAACCTAAGGCTTCTGTTCAGGATGGCCCCGGAGTGAAACTTAGTGAAGCTTAGGCTCCATTGAAGTCAAGAGCTCAAGTGTGCTCCTTAATATGGATGAATTTTTACATATGTTTAAGCGCTTCCCTCAATTGGGCAAAAGAACAAAATTCTCCTTTTTTTTTCCCCCTCCAATAAATAAGCTTATTTTCTCCTGTCCATCTGTATGCCTCTCTATTTGGTCTGCTTTATTGTTTGCTTTCATCTCAGGTATTGTTCACACTATCTTTTATTATTAATTTTTCTTATCACTTTATTACGTGTTAGAAGTGAATAGGAGTGGATGCTGAACTCACCTGGTATTTGCTTTCAGAATAGGTCATAAAATAATGTAATGCTATGTAGAGATTCAGGGCATGCCTTCAATAGAAGATAAAGATTTTTTACATCTATCACTCCAAGAAAATTAATGTAGCCTCTACTTGCCTCTCTCCACCTTGGTATCCCTTATTAAACTTAGGGCAATTACGATCTGAACATTTTTAGTATGACAAACATCAGGGATCATCTGAGGTTAATGTCAATTAATAGGTTGTGGCAGTCATGGAGTAACTGGCAATTTGGCTGAGAAAATGAAAGAAACAAGGAAGCAGAAAAAGGTAGAAGGAGATAATATTGTATCACCTAGAAATCAAAGATAAAAGTGCAATAAATACTAATACTGATAAAGGAATCCTTGCAAGTTAAATTCCATAGCATCCATCAGTCCATATCGTTATGTCACACTGATCACTGCAGCATATGAACCGCAGTACGTCTGTACCCTATATTTCGTCAAGCAGTTCCACTGGGCATGTGGGGGCTGTCAGGGCCCGAAAAGGTGATCTGTCAAAAAAATGTCTGTAGCATTATGCATTTAATGCTGTTTTAATGAGACCTGGAGTAATTGTTTTGCAATTCCTGTACGTACCTGTGTATGGCTGTGTAATATTTTAGAAGACTTCTTGTTTTTTATCTCAGATAGAGTTCAGCCAGATCCTTTACAGGCATAATTTGCTGTAGTTCCTTTGACTCCACAGGGATTGTGCCAGTTTACACCAGCTGAAGCTGAGGCCCCAGAGATTTTATACCCTCTGAGTACCACATATCCTGAAGAAACAGATTTATGTAGAAGATGGTTTTCACCTGGCATAACATACTGTAAAGGAGAAATGAGAGACAGGAAAACAAGCTGTCCGCTTTTCTAAGTTAGAACTTTCTCCATTCCAGTCAGGGGTGTAAATAATAAAACATTATGTAGAGCATTTCCACCCATTATTTAGTCAATTTTAAATAAAAATAATAATGAATACACATGGACGTGTTTTATGCATTTTTATACATATGAGGTATAAAAAAAGATGCACATTGTATCTGATTTTTCAATTAGGCACATGTAAGAGCTTAACAAAAATGAGTGCGACTATTTGTCAAATTTATGTACATTTACCATGATTTCTTATATATTGGGGGATCATGAGCTGTTTCCAAATCTTGCTAGGCTATAGAAATAAAAAATGATTTCATGAAAAAAATGTTATCACTGGTGTCATGGTAACTGTACCCATAAATCAGGCACACAACTGAGCATACAATATATGCTAGCAATAAATTTGGATTTCAAATGATTAGTTCTTGCATTTAACTATTTGGTCATTTACATATTATTTTTATCTGATGTTGAAGGCCATAGCTCTCATATGATATTTTGAAACCATCCAGTGTCATTGCTAGCTTCCTGATGCACCCACATTTGGATACAGAAAACATAAGGTAGGTTGTAAAAAAAAGGTAAGAAGATAATCCAAAGTAATAGATAATTATGTGTATACAAGAAATACCAAACCTTTTTGGATTTCACCATTTGTGTTCCAAAGGCTTTTTCTTTCTGTTTTGAAATTCCTCCTTTTCTTTCAGACAGTATTCAGGTGCTGCCTAACAGCCATTATTCAGTGCCATTGCAATGTTCTCTTTACGCCTTTGATGAGGTTTTTTGTTGTTGTTGTTGTTTCATTGTACTATTACTATTGTCCTGTTTATTGGACTTCTTTAAGAATTTAAGGCTTACAACTTATTCTAACAAGCATATAAGAAGAGTGTAAACATTTCTCTTTTATCTGGGCCTAAGAATGAGCTTGCATGCAGCATTTTCCATGTGTAGATTTCAAGAGAAAATTAACTAATTTGGTACCCCATGTCCATAGCATTTAAGAAAGATACAGATCCTCTATCTCTGATAAATTGGAAGCCAGACCAAGAATATTTTGAAATAGAACCAGGGAATCATATTGTACTTTAATGGCTGTTTAGTAGAATAGTCTGCAGCTATCCATGTTTTGAGACATGTTTTAATTATAAGGCTA
This sequence comes from Phoebastria nigripes, assembly GCA_035582835.1. Lineage (NCBI taxonomy): Eukaryota > Metazoa > Chordata > Aves > Procellariiformes > Diomedeidae > Phoebastria > Phoebastria nigripes. The sequence goes on from JAYKAV010002806.1 coordinate 823,219, forward strand.
TGATTAAACTGTGGAATGTGGTGAATGCCATAAAAAGAAAACACCCTGAACACAGCTCCTATATATTCACGTGTTTGAATCTTAATGGAACATGTCTGTCCTTTTTGTTTGAAACTGTTATTTCAAAAGAGCAAAACAAAAAAAAAGTCCTCACATAAATTGTGAGGGAACAATGAAACTCCATTTCATCTTACCCAAGAGGTAGCATTTATTAATGGCCACTTGGCAGTGGAAAGTAGGGAGATAGTATGTGGATTATTTTAAATTATTACATATCTTCTTACTTAAAATGTAAGTAATTACATTAGTACAGTTGACTACAAAAACAAGCAATAAATCCACATTAGTTTGTTGAATCTGTGTTAGCAGACATCCTTGGTGTGTAATTCAGATTAATATTTATAGCTCTGCATGAATTTCTTGTACTTGGCTCTGTAAATTTAGCTTGGAGGACACCAACAACTGTGCTTAGTTTTGTGATGCAATGAAAAAAGTCCATGCTGATTGAAGTCCAAAATTATTTTCAAATATAAATGTATATTTGTGTTTCCATCTTTCCAAAGTGGCTGAGCTAAAAAAAGCATTCCAAGTTTTTGTAAAAGCCTCTCGGCTTCAAGATACGGTGTTTCTACATTAGAATGTGAAAGATGAAAATCAGCATTCTAAATATTTGCTTTCTCCCAAGATTAGTGGTTTCGATTAGCAAGAGAAGTCTACTTTTTCCACCTTCTGTATTCAGAAGTTCTAAGATCTTTCCAAACTAATCAAGTTGACAGTATCTTATCTTATACTGGGAGGTGTCTTATATTGGGGGTTGTTTGCAGAAGCAAAAGGCACCAGTACTGGGCACAAAGACAACTCTAGTACCAGCAATACCCATAGGAAACCTGTATTAAAAAAATTTATCTCATATGAAGGAAGATGGGCTCTTGAGGCAATTAGCAAATTATCCTCTACCTCTTAGGATTTTTTGTTATAATTGTTATTGTGGATAGCTAGAACTTAGGAAGAAAAGCATATCCTTTAAAATAAGAGATATTAGTCTAAGGAAACATTTTAAACTAACAAATGCTCAGAATAATGCATGAATTGCAATGCAAATGTATTACCAGCCACTAAAATAAATGATATGGCCCAGATCAAGCGAAGTCAATGTTTGCACCTAATTTAAGTTGACCATCACAAATGTTTTGAAACTGTATCCCCCTGCCAGTGGACAACACATTTTGTATTCCCTGTTCAATCAATGGAAAGATGTAGGCCTGTCTAAGAAATGACGGTGAGAAAATCCTCCTAAATTAGTCCTAATGTAGAAAACTACCTCTGCATTGTCTGAAAACTGAATCAAGTGCAGGAAGTACAAATAGTTCATTCGCAGATGAATAATCTAGTATATAAAAAAATAGTCTGAGAGAAACAGGCATGACAGTAGACTGGATGGTAGGTCAAATATCGTCCTTTAGAACACACTGTAGTTTGTACTAAGAGCAACTCATAAATACTGCTATTGAGCCCAGTCCTCATAAGAAAAAGTCAGAAGAAATTCCAGTTTCCAGGGTGTATAAGGATGGCCTTATCCTTTAAAAAAAGGGGGGAAATTTTATATTTGATAACTGAAGGTATTTAAATGACACTCAATTAATCTTAATACTCCTTCATACCTCTCCCTCACTAATGTCTCTCTAATTGGTGGTAAAATATTTTCCAATCCACTATTTCACCAATAGTGAGCCTTCCTAGCCCAATGCATATTACAAAAATCATATAAAATTGAGAAATTAGCAGCAAACAAATCACAAAGGATGCTAGAAGTTAATTTCTCTATCTTTCAATTAATTGAATGCTCCATTTTCAAGATTTCCAAATTCAAAAAGAAAGCCAAATATCCAGCTCCATCCCAAGCTTGTCTACATCATTAGCAACTCAGCTGATCCTGGCTTGTCATTGCACTGTGTATTTTGCATCTATTACCTCAAAGTAAAATAGCACGTCATGTCTTTGTCAGTTTATTTAATCATACCATAACCTAGCTTTTTTGTTGCAATCACTGTATAACCCATAAAAAAAAGAAATAAAGAGGGAACAGTTCAGTAAAGTTTGTACTGAACTACGTCCACATAGGATGCAACATTTTCTGAACTGGAAAAAAAGGGGATTAATGTCATGATACACCAAAATTTTACTTAGTTCATCAGAGGGTTTTTTTGGTTTTGATTTTGTTTGGGATTTTTTTTTTTTTTTTGAGTAGCAATATCCAGGGTGGAGGCAAACTAAAGATTTTAACAATGTCTTAGCACTAATGCCTGACTTTACATTTCTGAGGTGCACGGAGATGGTTTCTGGCTTTACCGCTGTTAAATTATGTGCTGGTTTTGTGTCATTAATTTGAGATGACATAGATAAGAGAAGCAGCTTCATTCATGAAATCAAATTCTGCTTGTAAGTATGCCTTTCAAGAAAAAGGAAGATCTGTATTTCTTCTAAGTGTTTGCAGGTACTGCATCTGTGTTAACTCAAATAATGAAAGCCAGGATTGATGATGGGCTGATTCAGTGTAGCTCTTGCCAACAATTTTCAGAGATTAGGAGGTTGTTGGAAAGATTTCAATGAAGGTTTAGGGATCACTGTCTGAAGTATTCTAAATTAACAGCTAATGGATGATTTTAATAGCTCTTTTATAGATGAGTGCAGCTGAATGAAAACCGACAAGAAGAATGCTCAGCTTTGCTTAGTATGAGCTTTAACTTTTTTTCACAGATGATGACCTGCCTCTGCACTAGCTTTCTCACTTTGTTTCTGCATAGGGTAAAAATGCATTTATTTTATAGTTAATAAACATATCCACACACACTTTAATCTTTTTGAGATTTTTTTTTTTCAGTAGCAGAGATTATTTTCTTCCTCAAATGCTGTATATATGCAGTGCTGCACTACTCTTTTCCAAAGATTTGTTCATCCATCCTGCTGTTTCTGGCAAAGTTCAGTTCTTGCAGAAATGGTGAGCAGATATGAAAAAAATGAATACTCTTTGATTATAGCTGTTGTAATCAAGTTGTCTGACCTTCCTGGTGCACAAAGAGACCTGACTTGGGTATTCAATATTCAATTTCAGTGGCCCAAAGAGATGAATAAATATAAGCGAGACAGAGTTCATATGAAAGTATACCAGTGGGACAGAAAATAAATGTCTTGAGGTTGTGTTTTGCAGTAGAGCTCATAAGCTTCCTATCCTCATCCCCACTGATGCCAACTGGCTGTCAAATGACAGGTTTTTTGTTGTAGAATAAAGAGGGATGTGACATCATTGCTTCTGCTTAGTTCACAGGTGTTTGAAATTATCTAAGTGTTTTAACCTTCAAAATTTGACCAACATAGATTCATCGACTACCTCTTCCAAAAAATAACTCTATCTATGCTTTTACATGTGGTCTCTTTCACTTCTGCGCTATGAACATATCAGATGAATAAGCAATGTAAATGTCAATTTTTAATTTATCTTTAGGTAGATAAAATGTTCAGCAACTAAATATCTTTTCCCTATCCTGAAGCTTTTCTGTTAATATACAAACACAACTAGAAAAATATCCGTGTGAAAAACATACCCATCCTTAAAATGGACCTGACTTCAAAGAGATGCCAGTTTAATCCCGTTTTAGAACTATTTGTCACATTGGAAAAAGTCCATTTCCACTCACACACGGGCTGTGCAGGGAAAACACAATGTTACTAGATGTCTATGTGTGGACAGCTAAGTCAAACTACATATTTCCAGTGACTGTAGCTGGAGCTTAGACATCTAGCCCTAATGTGGAAACTACATTTAGACAATACATTTTGGTGTCTGAATCTGGAATGGGAACCCACTATAGAAAATTACAGAGTATGCATTCATAAAATAATAATTATTTTATTATAGTTTATCTTGTACCACCCCAGCACATTCTGTAATGGTGCATTCCAAGAACTAGCTAATATTGATTGATACCATCCCACAAGAACACAAATTTACTGCCTTCATTTATAAAAGTTGCTATGAAAAGCAAGACCTTTCGTGCTTCTTACAAGCTTTCTAGATTAAGCAGCTTTATTTGAATCTGAGTAACATCTTGAACAGCAATATAGATACAGTATATAAGGAAGTTTTATAAAAGATGTCAGTCTCTTTATCAAGCCTAATTGGCCTATTATGTTCCTTTTTTGTAAGAAGCCATTAACTTCTTAAGGCACTGTGGGCAGTAAGATTCTCATCAACAGATTCTACAGCATTTTTAAGCCTTTCTTTGATTCAAGCAATGAAAGAAAAAAAAGAAAAAAGCAGAATTATCCCATATCGAAAAGAAAGCTTATACTGTTTTTTCAATAATAATATTTATTTTATTTTCACAATAAACAAAAATTGAAAAATAAGATCTTATTGAGGAAATGTTTTTAATTTTTTAAAAATTTTTTATTTTCAAAAATACCTCAGTAATTCCATACAGCATCAGTAGGGATATGACAGTAACGTGGGCAAGTGACTCCTGCCCCAAGAAACCTCCACATAGACACAGGGAAAGAAATAACATTAGTACAATTTGCATCTTCTTCAGATCTAATGGTCTTCATTTTTCTTTCACTTTGTTTTGTGCTTTTAACATTTATACACATTGTTGTCAAGGTTTAATATCATGATAGCACTTTCTAAGGCAAAAGGCTGACTTCCGTGATAGAGTTCTCTTACTCAAAATGCCAGTCAGTCTTCAAAAAATGTATCTAACCTATGACTGAAGAGAAAATAAGAAGTAAGTCTAGATACAGGTTGCTTATAGCTAGGGAAAGCTATCTCCTCACATTTGTATTCTTAACCTAGCACCAAATATTTTAAAAGTAAAAATTCTTGAGGAGAACAGCAGCATCAACATTTTTAATAGATTCAAGATTCCCATCACAACAAGCATTCAGGAAATTTCACCTTTCAGAGTGGAGAAGAAAAAGTGCGGCAAAGAATAGTTTTAACACATAACTGAGCAAGATATGCATGAATTCCCATCTTAAGCTCCATGACTGAATGGCACCTCTGGAAGAATGCATGTAGTATCTTAGCAGCTATGCTTACTACCTTTGAAATTAGACTTACTGGCCTCCCCAAATCTTGCACCTTTTCTCATATTATTTTCCTATCACTTTCTGCTAGTTCAATTGCTCTACATTAATGCTTAAAAAAATTCTTATATTTGTAATGCAGATTTTGTTATTACTCTACTTCTGTGAACCATTCAAACAAGCTATGAGACAAATACCTTTGCATAATTAATTAGTGACCTGGAGCTTCTAGAAGTGAGTTGTAGTCGACAAGAGAACTTCAATAATTTAAACAAAGGACAAAAAGAAATGTTCCTCATTGTGACTTTTAAAAATAAATAATTTGCGTTTCTAAGCCTACAAAAACAAAGAGGAAGTTTCTTCAGCTGCCACCCTTTCTTCAAAGAGAACACATGATGCCCGCGTCCTGTAACGTAGTCCTTGTAAGGAACTGACAAGGGAGGCAGTTTCTTACTAGCTTGAGAACTGTGATAGCTGGGTTCTCTGCTGTGGCCAACCCAAAAATTTAGATTCATGTTCATCCCATTTTAGGCATTTAACTGCTTAGATAAAGACTGGACTTGGCCTAAGCATCTCCTGTTGACACAAATGCATGGAGGACAATTCACACGATTCATATCAGTTACACACTTGTATTTTCAATCCTATGAGATACAGTGACAGGCATACAATAATAATATTTTGATTCATGTTTGAAAAGCATTGAGTTTTGGCAGAAAGGAACAAAAAAAACCCCAGGTCCAATGAAAACCCAGTTACCTGTCAGATAACAGTTTTGACTAGCTCTACTTCAGAAAGTAGCAAATGGTGATGGAGTTCTTTCTTTGCTATCCAATAGTGGGATATGCCTACAATTTATTCTCCACAATCATTCTTACATGGAAGACACCATGTCACCTTAGAACTTTGTAAGTCTGGGTTTGAATATCTTAAATTGAACACGTACAGGAGGATGAAAAGCACAGCAGGATGAGACCTCAAGTTTGTTTCAAGAAGCTTGCCATCCTGTATGTTTTTCAATGTTAGTGAAAGTCATGACTGCACATACAGCTCTGCTGTAGTGGCTGTGTTCTTTTACTGTTCTTCTTGGCATGAACCTTATTTCATTATGTGACCCACATGAGGCAGGCACCCACATCACTTAGGGCTCTGAAATCCAGTGATGGGTCACTGGCTGTACTGGAGGTTGAAAAACCATTCATGGGTGACCATGGAGTCCCAGCGATGAAGTGACACACTGGTGGCAACAGTCCTAATGCTTGAACAAGAGGGTCCTGTTCTTGTAGAAATGAACATCATCATGCACAGCCTAATCTGGAGTGTCAGAAACATTTGTGGTGACTAGAGAGTGCCTCGTATATGATGGAATAGTATCTCTTATTATAGTAAGTTCCTGTTTTCTTGAAGGAACAACTAATGGGAATAGATAACCTGTCTATGGCCACAATGCAGCTGAGAATGCTCTTTCAGGATGAAGCAGTGCAAGGATGTAGCAGAGATGTTCAGGATGATGCTCTGGTGACTACAAATCACAGATGGCAAATGGATGACACCTGTGACAAAAATGACCAGGGTGTCTTGCCACCATTGAACTGATATGCCACAGGTTCTGCTGGTAGGTGATGTTCACCCTCTTGTGAACTGATGTGAGGAACTTCTAAGACAATGTTATTTCCTGTCAGGAAGTCAAGTTTTTTCCAACCCAGAAATTAGCAGTCGCCTGCTGATCCCATGTTGATACCCATAACCCTCAAAACACCACAGGCATCTTCCAGAACCTGGGCCTTGCTCTTTGTGCATAATGCAATGTAAAAAACACAGCTGGTGCTGGCACCGATGGAGATGGGGAGCAATCACAGCCCTTGAGACGTGCTAGGTAACCAGCCCTGTGGGAAGGACCATTGCATTGCCCGCTTAGTGACAGCTTTACTTATTCCTTGAACTGAAGCTCTGGAGCTCCTAATTTCTCTTCTTACCTTCTTTGAACTCAGGCTGCTGCAGATGTTGTTGCCTAAGTTTGGCACAGATATTCTGGGATGCCACCAGGCTGTGCCAACCTGGGTCACTCACATAAGGCTATATGTTGGAGTCAGGGATAAATTTCCTGCAGACAAATCCCATGCAGGGCAGGTATCAGAAAGGTTTTGGAGACTGTGTGACAATGCATCCCCTCCAGCGAGAAATGCAGCTTGACTGAAGCAGTCCAGAGGCTGAGCAAGGCCTGCAAAAGTGCCACCAGATGAAGCACGCTGGCTGGGGCAGTCATCAAGAACAATCCAACAAAGCATTGTGGGCATGGTCATTGCTATCACTGGGAGTTGTAGGCATGGTTTGAGGACATTTGTATTATCCAATTTGTATCATCAAATTAAAATACTGCAGTGCATAGAACTGGAAAATGGTATCTGGGAGTCATTAATAAATAGCTGGGCCAGAATAAGGCAAGGTTATCACCTTTTTGTCAAAGTAATAGAGATACTTCTCTTAATGAATGGCCCAAATCACAGTTGGACAATAAATATAAAAGCATACAGACGGAAAGCTTTTTCAGACTATAGAACAATAACGAGATATTACTAGTTGGTTTCACAGAGCCAGACAAAGTGAATTATTAGTAAAGATTCTTTTTCTCATAAGAACTGCAATAAGAATGAAAAAAAGATATATCTGTAAGAGCATTATAATTTCTTAGACTCTCCTTCCAGAAATGGGAGAAATATGTGGCAGGGAGTCTGTATTTCCTGACCTTGGTGGATCAAAATGCAAAAGGTTTTGCCCTCAAATGTCACCAGTGGTTTAGAGCAAAGAACTTTTTATTAACATTTTTAGAGTTTCTGGGTATATTCCCTTTAATAACTTCCTGTCTAAAATCTGTATGCTAAATTATTCTGCTGCCCCGCCAGGTCACCTATGTTCCATTGAAGCAGAACACTTTTTTGCTTAAGTTATGCAGAAGAACAAATTCTTAGTTTTTAGCCTTCAGTTGGATTCTGAAAAATTAGGGGTGGGAGGAAGAATATTTCTGTGGTGTTCAACTTAAAAAAACCAAACCAAAACAAAACCAAAATTTTTATGTTGAATGTAACAATCAAAGCAGAACAAATACAGCAGTACCTCTGTTCAACAAAATAAACACTACACAAGTGCAGACAAAACATCTGTATTTTAAAACTTCTTGGCAGATTGTCGTCCTCTTAAGAAAGTTTAAATTTTCTTAGCCTATATTTTAAAGAAACAAATGTAATCTTAGTTTAATTAGAATCAACAGAGCAGTCCCCTTGGTCTGAGAAATGTTGAGTCTTCATCTAAAATGTTAAAAAAAATTCACCTCTCAAAATTCCTGAAAAGAGCTATGCTACCTATTAAGGCAGAACATGAACATACAATTAGTGTTATATATTTTATCTTGCTATTGTGTTTTGAATAAGAAAACAAAAAAAGAGTTTCTTAAAATGATTAGTAGCCTGAGTAATTTGTTTAATCTTAAAGTAAACATCTGAAATGGGTCAAATGCATTTTGCACAAATACCTGTGTCTTATCATTGGCTGTAAAGGATGTTCCAGCAAGTACCTGACAAGAAGACATCATCATGGCAGATGGCTAAACTCCCTCAGTGCCAAGAAAAGGTAGAAATACCTTGATTATAAGAATGAAAGAGTTTAACCTCATTTAGAAATGCCAGCCAAACTTGTGCGGCTGTCTGTATCTCATAGATTCCTAGATTTCTTTTTTTAATAGAAATCCTTTACTTTAGATATCAAATCATTGGTTTGACTGATTTTTCCTTGCTGGACTGGATCAGCCTAAGCAAATATGTACAACCTATATAAATAGTATGGAAACAATTCATTGAAGAAAAAAGCTACATGCTTCTGACAGAAAACAAGTAAAACAGCTAAAATACAAAGTTAAATACATTACAGGTATTAAACACTTACACTTTGGAATTTATCTGAGTGCAGAGTCTTGTTTTAAACCGGGTCTGTTTGTAGGTGCTGCTTTACACGCTGATAGCTTGCAGTGGCCTTTTAAGTTTGCAGGTGCACACATTTTAATTTAAGTACCTGTTTAAAAATAGTCTGCCTTTAGGAAATGTCATTTGTATAAGAACTAATAATGTCAGTTCTATTCATGTTAAGTGATTATTATTGTATGCATAAAACATGGATAAAAAGTCATATACCTTGCTGTTGATGTGTTCTTACCTCTGATTCTTAGCCTCATGGGAAAAAAAAAAAAGCCTAAACAAGAAAGCGGTACTTGCATTTTGTTACTTACATAGAGGTAACACAGAATTTGGAAGCATTTTTATCTATTTTTGATATAGATGCTAGGAAATCTATATCTAATGACAGAATTTGGTTAACTTCTTATACAATTTGCACTCTGGTAGTATCATTATATGATGTCATACATGCCTTTTGTAGTAGACCATAAATTTTTTGGGAGGAAAAAAGAATTTTCTGAAGGGTCAGTTCCTGAATCCCAGTAATAAGAACTCCCACAACAAATGCAAACCTGATTATAGTATCAGTGTCAAAAAAGTATGGTGTGTATTGGGGGTCCCTTGCCTTGCCTTGCCTTGCCTTGCCTTCCCCTCCCCTCCCTTTTGCTTCTTAAGGATTTTAAGAACAAACTACTGACTTACCTTCAAAACATATTAAACCTTCCACTCAAAGATGTTATGACAGAGTTTGTAGGCAATTTGTCCCTTGGGAAAAGCAGAGATCAAAATTCCCCTAAGGAAGTTACAGGTTTGCTGGTTAAGAAAGTCTCGAAAGGCTCCATCTCATCTGCTGTTAAATTTGAAGGATCCACTTTAGATCCAGCTTTCTTCTTTAATGAATTCCATTGCTACATCCAGAAAAAAACCAGATATTTGGATGAAGCCCTTGAGTAGCAAAATAAGGATCGTAGTTATCTGTGATTTTGTCAACTGACCAAAGTAAATGGAAGAAAAACAAAGCCAACAATGCGGCCTTCTGAGGCATAAAGGATGTTTGACATCGGTCCACTAAGAATGCTGAGTTTAATGCGATTTTCACTGGCTGTGCAAAACTAAAATGGTAGAAAAGCAGTCCAGCGGCAAGAAGTTACAGAACTGCTCAAGAAATACATTTAAAAATGCCATTGAGCAAGGTAGAAACTGTGATGGGAACAGGACTAATTAACAGAATAAGGCCAAACTCGGGAGTTACAGCACTAAAGACAATGTTTCCCATGACGTAAGAGGTATTTTCTCTGATATACCATTTGGGCAGTATCACCATGGAGACAATGTTCAGTTCTACTCAGATGGTGAAAAACTGGCAACAACCCTTGTTCTTATAAACTCAGAAATAATGTGTATTTCAAAGTACCTAAATGACACTTTTTAACCTAAAAAAAAAAAAAAGAAGTGTAGCGCAAACTTAAACTAGGTTGTTGTTTGGGGTTTTGGTTTTTTTCCCCTATTACTATTTAATCATGAAATCCTTACTAAAAATCTTCAGGAGAAAACCCATAAAACTAAAATAAAGCTCTATTGTGGCATTGCAGCTCACAGAATATTTTACTTGTTTGGCCAAAATTTTTTTGCTTCTTAAATTTGGGTCTAAAACCAACCTCTTAGGTTGTTTTTTTAGCAACAGCACAATGTTGATCTAACCATAACAGCTCTAATAAAAATTTAATGTTATCCCTTTTCTTTTAAGTATTTAAGCTTATATCGATGGAAAAAAAAATGCTTAACTGATAGTTTTCACAATGTGTGAAGAGAAACCTGTGCTCTGGTGTTTGTTAGGCTGGAGCCTGTTACCACACTAAGGCTTGCAGGCCAGTGAAAGACTCCCAGCTCCAGACATTGCCTGTGTTGGCTGCCCCCAGCCTCAAAACAAACAAAACTGTCCACCAAGAAAACAAACATCAAACCATTCTCGACTTCTCCTACATGGCAGCTCCAGGTACGTGTTGATCTGACTGTTTGCTTTCTCTACTTATGTTTTTCAAAAAACCCACAAACATCTCTACTGGAAAATTTTTCTCTACAAAGCATAACGTTTTTCAGTGCAATTGCGCATGAGTGCAGGCTTAGGCATATCTAGCATACAGTCACCTATAGATTTGCTCATGTTTTCTTCTCTTCCCTTCTGTTACCAAAACTAAACATCCTTTAAGACTACTTTAAGTCTACTTCTCCTCTAAGTCTATTCAATCTTTGTTTTGCTGCCTGCTCACCACAGCATCAAGACCACAGACCAGAAATCTGCAAAAATCAACTCTCAGCAGTGGGAATATTTTCTATGAGAAGATGAGGCATCCCAGGAAACAGTTCCCTAACGCGAGAATTGACATTTTGAAACTGTCACCGCATACTAGATATGACCTTAACACTGGAATAAATTATTGTTATTAATTAATAATTTTTATATATATATTAAAAACCCTAAAACCTTAAAGGTACTGTATCTAGGTGAGTTTTAATCTGAAGCTTGATTTGGTAAAAGGTATTTATCATGAACAGGCCTGCTCAGTCACCTGTGCACCTGGCTCACTTACCTACCCACTTCTGCACCTACCTACCCACTTCTGCACCAGCATCCATGACTCTGACGGACATCCCATGACAGCTACATTGTGCCAGATAGATAGACAAACCCTGAAGTGCCTAAGTTCAGCCTGGATCTGGCCCCAAATACAGTGGCAGGCTTTAAATGAATCATTTCAGTAAGATTATGTTAAATTACAATGGACTTCCTATGGAATCTTGTATTATATGCACCTGAATACCAAAAGAATTCATCATGATTAAAATTATTGCAAGAAATACCAAAGGAAGTAAGAATGATTTGCCACTTATTATAAAGTGTTGCCCATTTTGCAATAAGTGGCCAATCATTATTAATTCATCTGATATTCTTTATAACATTAATCATGACTAATTCATTTGGTATTATTAATGTAGATGTAACACAAAATTCCATTGCAATTTAGCTATTTATTTAAATGTATCATTAATTTAAAGAGTTATCAATCCAAAATGTCAGCAGTTTCATTCAAAGGCTATAAGGCATATTCCTGCATTTGAAGCTGAAGGAATCATTTTCAAGCGAATAAAATATAAACATTTCTGTATTTGTACTTAGAAATTCTCTTTTTTTTTTTAATGGTACAAAATAACATGGCATGCATAAGATTTCTTTCTGTTTACCTGAAAAAGGAAGGAGCAGAGTTATCCACAGTCCAGAACTCCATTTTTTCACTCCCGTTATATGTGAAATATCCTACTTCAAATGACCTACTCACATGTTTAAGCTGAGTGCATATTTAAGGACTTTGCTTGGATAAAAGCCTTATTTCATCTCCATCTGGGAAATAAATTTAATCTTTAGTCTGGCCAAGCAGCTTCCATATTTGGAAAAATAGTAGGAAAGAGGCCTTTATGACAGCTTGAAGACATTATAGGTCCTATGGAACTTCTCACAAGTTTGGAAATTTTAGACAGTGCCAATGCCAAAATCCCACTTGGAAAACTATATTTTGTCTACCAGAAGAATTCACTCTCATGTTTCAATTAGGTAAAATATTCATTTCTTCATTTGTTGTGCAGCACTGCTTTGCTCTGTCAAGCAGTTAACCAGCTGCTATGTTTTTATATTGAAGGAAATTTTTTCTTTTCCATGTACGTATTGAAGGATGAAACCCAGGGCTAACAAGAAGTCAAGGAATGTCTATAGTACAATTCCAATTGCCTTTAAAAACTTCACTGTGGTGTAAGGGCTGAGGTTCAAGCTGCTCGTGGACCTGCAGAAGTCCTCAGTGTTGCAGAGCACTGAGTTGAGGAGCAGGTTATTCACTACGGCACAGCAATGGCCTCCAAGCGCAAAAAAGACCAAACACAGATCCACAGACATAAGTTCTCATGAAAGAAACATGAAAAGTAAAAATAAGTAAAAGAGAAATAAAAAGAGCAACTAACAATGTAAAGAAGACCAGTGAAAATTAATCCGCAGCTCCTCACATTACTTTTGGGAAAACTGTGAAGACTTTTGTCTTTTAGGCAGCATCAGTCTAATAGACATGTGTATCTTTTTCTTTTATGAGATTTTGTTACATTACTGACATTGGTATGCTTGTAAGAACACTACAGAGCTCATAAGTGACCAGAAAAGCCTTATGTAAGTTCAATCGTTGCTGGCTGTTTAAACACCATTCATGCCAGCACCAAAAGTCAGATATTCATGGATAACTCTGCCCTTTCTGAGGACCATAAATGTTGCTGGGTGAAGTAAAAAGGATTAGCTAAGCCTCATAGGTGTGTTAAAATTGCTCATTCCCTGCAACCTTTGGCTTTTGGCACTTGCCCTTCTCATTTTCAGCCACTGAAACCATTATCCAGAACTTGGAACTGCAACCATGTAACTCACCAGCGATGCACTTCTTACGCTCACAATGTACTTTCATGAGTTTTGCCTTAAATATTTGATGAGTGCAAATGAAACCCATTGTTTCCAAACTGGCAACAGGTATTTTTTCCAGAATAGTGAATCCCCATAGAAAGAAAAGGTGGTATTGGTGGACTACAGCTTCTCTCCTCTAAATCCGCTGTGATGAGTCTTCTGGTAACTCCTGCCAGCAGACAGCACTGCAAGAAGATGCAGTTTCACATCAGCCTTGAGGCTTTCCTTAGTTTTACTAGAAGCAAAGCAGTCTTCCACTTAAGTAGTGCAAGTAGGGGTTACTTCTGTAATTATAACACAATATTTATCATTGCCATTTTAATTTCAAAATCTATAGCTGGTAATATTTAGTAAATCCGGACAAGACTGGAAAAAATAATTTGGAAAATACTCAAGTTGCGGCTGACTGCACTTCTTCTGTGAGGAAGAAATCCTTCTGTGAGGGCCTGCTTATCACAATGTGATATGAAAAAAGAAAATATAAAACCGACATCAGCTTCAACTTTGCTATAGAATATTCAACACCTTCCACTTTCATTTGTATATTCAACGATAACATTTAAAATTACTGTGGTCACCCTAAAGGATGTTAATTACAATGCGACTCAGCAGCCTTTATACAACATAATTGCAGGTTACTAACGTTTATAGTATCCATTGGGGTTGTAATGGAGAGCAGAATTTAGCTCATGGATTTTGTGATGAAGGTCTTACAGCCATTTCTTGTTATTAATCCTCTTTATCACTTCCCATGCATCATCTTTTGTTTGTTCCCTTAATTCAGAGTGAGTTTTATTTTTTGACCATAAAGAATATCTTTCTTATAGGCCTGTCAGGTTCAGATTTACATATTGTAGATTTAATTGCTTCACATTTCACTTTTTGATAAGGTTCTCAGATGTTAGGCCATATTAAGAAGGGGATGGAGACTAATACAGGAATTATTATAATGTCATTCTATAAATGGAGGTTACATCCTCATGTTGAATACTCTACCGGGTTTCAGTCACATTTCAGAAAGATACAGCAGAAGAAGAAAGGTCTAAAAAAGGGCAGAAAATACATATTAGTTGGATAGGGAGTGTTCATATGAAAAGAAACTGAAAAGATTAAGATTATTTAGTGTGAAGCAAAAAGAATAGGAGATGACATATATAATAATGAGTGGAACAGAGAAAAGCAGTGGGTAGTCTTCACTACTCTGTTCTACAGTAAGACACAGAGGGCATTCAGTGAAAGGAAAAGGCAACAAATGTAGAAGTGATAAAATGAAATACTTTTTATGGCATTGTATCATATAATTAGCCTGTTGAACTGACCACCGTATGTTATTATTGAATAATAATTGAGGGCTGCTTGGAAAGTTTCAAGAAAGATAAAGCAATTATGTTAATAAAAATTAATCCATCTGCAGTGGAACTAGGTAGAACAAGTTGGTAAGGGATATCAGTTCTTACAAACCAAAGCACAGTGTAATCACGACCAGAGGTTGTTCAAACTACTTACAATCATTGTGCTAGGAACTGTACAACTATACAAGGCCTTCCCCTCATGATATTCTGCATTTAAAGCCCTGATCTGAAAGAACAACCCTGAAAACCACTGGATCTTATCTGAGTCCCACTAAACTCAATAAAGCTTTGCCTTGCTGGATGTATAACTGGACAGGAAACAAGATGGATAAGTGGGCAAGTTGCTCAAGGTGGCCAAAAGAAAGAACATGTAGTGTGTCGTACTACTTCTGTAACAGGTATTAACATCATAGGGAAACTAATGGAATTTAATTTCATGGTGGAAAAGTCCATGAAGGGCCATTAAATACAAGCTGCAAATACGATCTCTCACTTAGGAGATCCCCATGCCACAAGCTGCTGCATGTAGGGAGATCTAGGAGCAGAAGTATCACTTACGCAATTTCCCTGTTGGATCTGCTGTTGGCCACTGTCAAAGGCAAGACTAGACAGACTTTTCATGTAATCCACAACAGTGCCATTCCTATCTCTATGCTTCTGCATTGTCTTTGCATTAAACTGATTGTCTTCAACAGTGGTAGCAAAAGTGCAATTCCTTTATGTTTCTGAGGCTCATAGCATTGCATGCCAGTGGCAGGACCATTGCTGGCAACCAAGAGCCACATCTGCGTCGTACAACAGATGTCCTTGCCATCAGGTATCTTTCAGTGTTGACAGAGGATGAAATCCATGAAGTGAGTGGATGATTTTCAGTTTCAGGGAGACCACCATTTGAACAGGCACCTCTGATGAAGCAAAGCAGAATATCCCATTGACTTAAATCTTGGAGGATTTCATGTTTTCACTACATAAAAGACGTACTGACTATAATTACATAGGTTTCCTTTGCAAATGTTATTGGTCGTATGACAGCTTCAGTTCAATYGGACAGAATATTCAGTATCCAGCAATATTGATAAAAACTTTCTAATTTATGCAATGCCTTCATTGTTTGATAATTTGTCTTAGGAGTTTTCCATTTCATATTCAGTATAGTAGTAAGTACTGTTCTTGCTCTTAAACATTTTTTTTTATTCGGTACAATCACATCATTCTGAACAGGTAAGAAAGTATTAATACAGAGTTCTGAATTTTTATTTGTTAAAAATGTCTCTTTTACTGTTCCTTGCTATGCATGCATGAGTGGCATAAAGCTGTGTTATTGTGTTAATTTGATTTTGGTTGTTGTCTTTAAAATATTTTCCTCATTGTTAGTGACATATGAGAAGTTCAAAAACAAGTTTTTTTTCTTTAAATAACACAACCAACAACCTGCAGTTCTAACAACAGGAAATTTGCCATGGCAACGTAGCTGATGCTTTGGACTTGTTGAACTCATATAACATATAGACTCATTTTTGTTTCAATGCACATTTCCTGTTTTGTGGGATGATCCCTACTCCTCCACTTCAGGATGGGGAAAAAAAAAAAAAAGAAACAAGCACATAGGAACACAGAGAAAGACACAAGGTTAGGTGCTTTTCAGCACCCTTCTATTTTTTCTCCTCATTTTTTTTCCTAAAAACAGAGGACAAGTTAAAGTTTTTGGGTTTTTTTAAAATAAATAAGAAAACTGGGAATGAATGAATGTGAAAATGTCCTGAGTATTGAGATAAAAGCACAAAGTTTTATGGCAGAATGTTTCTCTGAATCTTCATGATATTCATCCTCTACCTCAAAAAGTTTTCTGTGCTGTGAGCAACATTTCTTTTCTCCCTCCTGACTACTTCCCATACAGATTTCTAACAGCCCACACCCAACAATGTTGCCAATCCGTACCACCTGCCCTCCACCCCTTCAACAGGCTCTCGTACATTCCTAGCTACAGTCTTCATCCACACCCCCCTGCTTCAGCTATTCAATCTGTATTTCAGTTAGGAAAATGCACTTTCTTGAATATTAAAATTTGTTTTCATCATAAAAGGAAGTGTCCTTCAGACAATGCCCCTGTGTCATTCCCTACAGAGTTTTCTTTGTGGAGATTTGCGTAAGATGCCCTATTTTGCTACGTGATACTTCAGGTACATATCATAAAAGGCAAAGCAAAAGGACACATTTCCTGAACACTGCAAAGAAAAAAAAAACAAACCACTTTTTAGTTTGGATTATGACTGTGCTTTACATTTTTCAGTTGGTGTGATTTTGAAGGGACCCTTGCATTAGTTTTCATTTACATTTCATTTATCATATTTGCTTGTTTGCTGGCATTAGAAAACACATAAATTTTTGTCTTGGTCCAAACTACTAGTGTAGTCAGGGAGAACATCCATGTCCTCTGGGAGAACATGGATGGGTGCAGGGCCTGCAGGGGGAGCAGGAAAGAAAAGCATTCAGCATCCTCCAGCAAACCCAGGCCATCGTGGACCAAGTAAGTACTAAAACATCCTGTCATGTTTATACAACACTATTGCTTCAAAAGTTGACTGTTTTCTTCATTACCACCCAAGATTAATGGGCACATTTATTACTTATTTCTTAATGTAATGTCATGAGCTGCCCTTCATAATACCAAGCGCAGACACGGCCCAAGTGACAATCTGCGAAAGAGAGGAGCCATGTTTCTCCTCTTTTGGTATCACATAACTTGTCAGGGGGCACACAGCTATACCAACTGTGGGGGATGTTCAGGCAGAAAGCACATGCTTCCCACCCCTGCCCAGCACTCGGGTTTTCTCTAGGCAAGTGATAGTAACAGGGTGGAGATCACTGGAGGCACTGCACTGCAGAGCCAGATACTGCGAGTGCTGTAGTTGGGAAGCAGGGGTGGCAGAAGCACAGAGACACCCATCACCCTTTTCGGATGCTTCTGCCTAGTAATAGAGGCAAACCCTGATAAAAGGGAAAAACTTAAAACCTAAGGGTTTGGCACTGACAGGTGAGAAAGGCACCTATCTCTGAGTCACCAGACCTAGCCTGAAGCCAACGAAGGATCAGGAGCAGAAATACTAAAGTAGAAAGCATATCAGGTAGTATGCATCCTAAAATATGAATAGTTGTATCCTAAAATCCTAAAAATTATAGTATGTATCCTAAAAATACAAATATGCTAGAAATACGCCTTGCAAAAGAGTGGAGGAAAATGATCGTCTCTTTTAATTGTAGCCTCTTTGCAGCTGAAAGGGAGGCCGGTTGCCTTACACAGCTTGAGTAACATCTGACTCCGTAACTGGTTTCCCACAGCCCACTGGAAATGCCCAATGAAGAAGGACTCCCTTTTCCAGGGGGAGATTTAAGGAAAAATGAGATTATTGAGGAGACTGTGTGGCTTTCAGAGACCTCTTTGCAAAGTCCTGATGACTTTTGATTGCTGTCACTGGTGTCCTCTGTGTCACCGAGGAAAGGGCATCCTCAGATTCTACAGCAGCCTGGGTAGAAAAAGTGTTCACAGTATTCACTTGTGTTATACCAGCACAAAGAAAGAGAAATCGCTCGATGCCCTTGAAATGAGGTCATTTTCAGATTCACTAATCAACAATAAAAGAATGCCCAAATTGTCTCATTGATCTAGGAGAATGTGCATCTCCTCTGTCTAAGTTATTAACTGAGGAATTAAAATGAGGTTCCCTGCATATTTATTCCTCCTGCTATGTTTTATGGATGCAATATTATGTTGGTTGTATTTTTTTTAAAAATATATCTGCTTCATTGCAATAATAGTTGTTTTAATTTTTTTTTATTTATTTAGTACCTGCTGCTGGGGAGATTTTGTGGGTTCCTTTAAAGTCTAAATGTATTGCATTAAATAGCTTTGGAAAAAAAAAAGATGGTCTCTAGCCTGCTGAGTAAACATAAATTTCACAGTTAAATACATAAAATAATGATTACATCCAATGGTCATGAGGGACGTGTTTTTAGGAGTATACTAATTAAACTACATCCTTCAGACAACATGTTTCTACACTTACTAGCAATGAACCATATCTGATTTGTCATTAAGTAATTATGAATGCTAATGCAAATAAAGCACCTTTCAAACAAGGCTTCAGAATAGAAATTAATCATATATTATTCTTTCTTATCCTACTACATAAGGGTCATTTAAACAAAAACAGCCAAGGATATGAGATAGACATAACAAAAGAAGTTGCTATTTTTGTTCAGGTTCCAGTTCATACCTTTCTCTTTGTGGTGTTGTTTATGTATGCATACATATACTTCTTATAAACGGAGAGAGAGTAGAAAAGTCTTTACAGAATATTCAGTAACTCAAGCTTTGATCCAAAAACTGCTGAAGTTTATTGCAATCTTCCATCAGTAACAATAATAATTAGCAGTTCTTGCTGCTTTCCTTTTGCAGATCTCAAAGCACTCTACCAAAGGCCAGTATGGAAGACMCCACAAACACGAGGGAGTAAGTGGGATGAAATTAATAAGCACACTGTTAACCCCTGAACATATCAATGGGCACTGCAATTCCTTGTGCTTTTTTTAGCCAGGAGCTCTCAGAAATTTTCTGAAGGCAGAACTGRCACGATTTTTGACCAGGTAAGGATCATTTCCAGAGCATAATCTCTCAGTTCACACTTCATTTGCCATCCTAGATACGGCCATATGTAGACGGTATTACTTCCCCTCTCTTACATCAGGAAACTAGGATGCAAAACAGGGATGCGCGTAACGCTGGCTACCTTAGCAGAGAGTCTGGGCAGTTTTTCAACCCCCAAACCAAGTTTCTAGTGGTGGACCCCACCGCAGCTCTAGGTAGAGGAATTCTCATGAGGTCCACCCCCTACCCTGTTTTTTTTCAACTTCTAACATTTGTCTAAAGATCAGAAATCAGGAATGCAATGTCTGGGCTCTTCAACCCCAAAGACAAGACCACATAAAGTACTGTATTATAATTGGAAAAGGACTGTTAGAAGCACCTCATCTTCACAGCTAAAAGGGAACATCAGTGATATTTTCCATCAACCTATTTGCAGCAAATGTAAGTTGATTTACCTTCTCATTATGTTGTAAATGTTTTCCTTCCTCTTGACTTGTCTTTGTCCTCGTCTTTGTACAGCTAGTGAAGTCATAAGTCCTCTGAAGCAACTATCTGCAAATTATAATGCTTCATTGCATAAGCAAGTAAGAGGATGAGTTATGAAGAACAAAGTTCTTGTTGCGCAAGCTTCAATAATCCTTAATTCTGGGAAAGAAAATGGCCAATAACTTGTGAAAGGTACTGTGAATAAATGTGTTTAAGGCAGAATAATATGCCTTTAAATTGTGATTGGCTGTTTAGGACCCTTTTCAAGGCAAGGGGCCATGAATAACTGATAATCTATGTGAGGTCAATTATTGCGTAAGGTACACTGAAGAATCATGCAGCACATCTCATTCATATAACTTATATTAAAAGGTGCTATTCAAAACCACAGGTGTCAGCTTGTAAATGAGAAACTTCTCTGTTGCATGGAAGAGAGAAAATGCAAACGAGAAAAGGGCTGTAAATGAAGAAATAAAATGTGGAAATGGTACAAATGAGGAAAGCATGAAAATTGAGAATTAAGAAAAAAATGCAATGACCAATGGATCTTTCTGAAACTTGAGGTGATTAGGTTAGACTAACTTTTTCAACCACTACTAACATGGGTTACACGGGTTAATAATAACCTTGATCAGGGTTACCTTTTCATAAAAATAAGCAGGTTCGGGCACAGTGAGGTAAAAAATAAATTTGGTCAGCACATGGTGCTTCATTTTCAATAAGAAAATAGCTCCAGGGAACAATATAATTTTCTATGGGAATCCTTTGTTTTCTTCAGGTTTTTGAGAGGTCATTAACACTTCTGGGGTGGGATTCATCCTCTCTGACATCAGCCTCTGTTTCATGGCCAGCTGCAGGCACCAGCTGAAGTGAGTATCCAAGTCCCTTTTACCGTCAATGACACGAAGGCAGTTCATCCCATATGAAGGTAATTTTCTAGGATAACAAATCAAGCACTAAAAATCGCTTTCTCTCTCTTCCCTCAATTCATAGATGGAGGAGGATAGTTGTTGCACACTAAAGCTGTGTACGCTCTAGAGGGCCACAGATGGGCATATGAATCCTACCTGAAATGCCTAAAATGTATTTGCCTACAGCAGGGAGATTTAATTCATTCTGGTTGAATACAGACATTGTTAAATAGTTACCAGGTGTAAATACAGAAATCGGACACTCATTAAACAGAAAATGATGTTTAAAACACTGAAATCATCACTAGTCAGCCAGTAGTTTTCAGGAATGTTGCCAACGCTAGTAGTTATTTCCCAGGCTGTGGATGTGAGAAAGGCAGTGAAAGACACAGCTCTGGTAACTTCAAACTTTCTAGTACTGATTGCTCCCAAGGTAACAGACTCTTTGTACCTCATATATACCCCTTACTCTCTTTAGCTGCCTGTTGGAAGTTCCAAGCCATGTATGAGGCACTCCTGATACCTGTTGCACTGAGCGTGTTTGGCCATAAACGATCATTAGATATTTGAGGCGCAGGTGCACAGAAATTTTAGGGTGATGGAAGGAGAAAAATGTAGAGATGATGACCTATACTGTAGGCYGAGTTGCACTGCGGTGAGGAACACCCCCCGGGCATGGCAGTTCTCCATCCCCATGTATACCAAGCTCAGCTCCTGTACAGAAGGTGGTCTCACCTATTACTCATTTGGGGCATGCATTCCCATTGAATTGATCTGGTTACCCAGAATACAGATGGGTTTGGTGAGTCATCTGACTTATTGTAGATGTCTACCTTGGGATTAGATGAATTGCACGTTCTGTCTTCCTCATTCTTTTTATTGTGCTCAAAGAGAGCCCAGGTTGAACCTCTAGAGTGTTCAGCTGAATGAATCCCTCCACAAAGAGCATGCCTGTGTTGCTGGATGATCAAAGTAATTATCTAGGAAAAGCTACCTGTAGGATAATACTTTTCAAAAATTATTTTTTGAAAATCAGGTTTTTTTAAAAAAATCCCTTTCTTATCATTATTCAGAGCTTTAGCAGCCCAGTATTCTGGCATAGTTTTGTAATCCTCCATACCTTGAGTATGCTTTGATAAATGGCCTGCATATTTGCCAGAAACTTTTCTCCTTGTATCCTGGCAGTAATCATGAAATTTGTTCCTGTGCAAAGCCATAAGAGTGAATATAATACTTATAATGGAATCCAGTGTGAAACATTTATTATGGAGGTATTATTGAGCTGCTATATTTCCGGCTCATTTTATAACTTCCTTTGACTCAAAAGCAGTATATCACTTTCAGAATTAATATGCTGCTGCAAACAGCAAGACAGTTACCAAACAGAGCACACAAACCAGGGATCAGAACTGGGTTCCTGCAGCTTCCGAATCATAGCTCTCTATCCACAGTAAGCATTTGTATTTCAGGAAGGGTTTAAAAACAAACCATCTGTTTCTGGTCCCCTCAAGTGAAACCTAGATTATTCAATTATGGATACAGTTGTACAGAATATTTTGGGGAAAGTTAGTAAAATACCTAAGGTACTGAAGATAACTAAACTGCTTTTCATAGACTAATAATAACAGCGATAAAAAAGTATGCAACGTGTGCTAAGGAGGGTGAGGAGGAAAATGGAGGTGGAAGATAAGAGGAGACAGTGAGTGAGTTTGTGAAGAAACCGACCACAGGTGTAGTAGCCCTTGAGAAAACACAGCCTTCTTGCCAGAAGACTGAGAGATTTTTCTGGTGCCAGCAGTGCCTGCAATGTGCAACCATGCTGCAATCTTCCAAAAACTCCAGGTTCCTCATGCAGATCTGCAATGCTCAGCTTTAGGCTTGGACTCCATTGTAGACTCCGTTAACAGGAGTCGCATTYGTTTATATCGGCTTTTATTCATCTGTATTTTTCAAAGGTGAGAACTGCACAGCAGACAACACATTTCATTTTGTAAATAGACTAAAATACAGTTTCTTTGCTGATTGGAGCACCTTGTGGAAAACAATAGCAAGGAAATCGCTTAGACAAATTGGGAATGGAAGACGAGGCATTTGAAACATGTAGTTTATTTGTTCCTCTATCCCTCCTAGTGAAGTGAAAAGCATGTCATACATCACCTTTTTGGATGTGGCATGCCTTTCACTTCACTGACAGGTATGTTATTTGTAAAAAAACCCAACAACCCTTCCTCTCTTGTATAACTCATCCAATTCATGACAGTAATCATGACTTGATAGGGGGTCCAGCATAGGAGAAGCTGTATATATTTGGGCCTTACTGTGATTTCTGACAGTTTCAGTATATGATAGCTAGGATGATCCAACATGGAACATGTCAGATTAGCCAGAGGGATTCTCGCCTTTCTGTAGAAACATGCTTGTATTTCAGGTTATGCTGTTTCTGGCTACTGAGATGAACAAGATGGGTGCAGCAGCAGATGAGAAAGCAATTTAAGATTGATGTGTGGAGTGAAAAAACTTAAACTAAACAAGTTATATAACATGTGGAAGAGATGCTCTTGGGAACTGTACAAGCCAAAGGGGTTATTAATATTTGGGAAAGAGTTCTGAGGAAAGGGTCTGCTTGAAAGCACCCAGACTGCTAAAAATCAAATGCTGTTACTATGTGACTCAGTAAGCTGTTTATACGGAACGTGCATGATGGTTTCACTCCAGCTAACAGCTACGTAATGGGCCAGATGTTCACATTAAATAGGGCTTTTAGAGTCGGCATTAACTGTGTTGGCAGTGTCAGCAAAGATACCAATTTTTATCTAAGTTAGTCCACCTTCAAATGGTCAGGCTTGTGTGTGGAGACACTTTCAAAGATCCTTATCCTCATTTTCTGTCTATATATGGGCAACTAGAGGACCTGTCCCCAAGGTCTGGAGAAGAAATGTTAAGAACTGACCTGTGGGTGAATGCAACTCCCGTCCAGTGTTAGGTTTACAGTTGGACTCGATGATCTTAAAGGTCTTTTCCAACCTAAATGATTCTATGATTCTATGATTCCAAATGCCACGTAGCTCTGGGTGGATATTCCTTCCTGTCCCTCGCCAGGCTAAAAGCTCTGTCTGGCAAAAGCCATAAGGTAACAAACAGATAAACTCTTCTAGGCAAAGAGCCTGGCTTGACCACTGTGATTTGGCTAACTGGGTGTGACAATGCATGCTATACATATCTGTGAGCTCTGGACTACATGAATACAACTCACTAGGGTCAGGAATCAAAAAGTCAACCTAGAAAGAGCCCTACGTTGTTCAGGGGTCAGCTTTAAGCAACAACGGTTGCTTCAGGCATCCTCCCCTCTTGGATTAGCAACCCGGTTTCCTCTGTTTTCGGATGGTGAATAGTGACAGCACTTGGCTTTCCCTTGTTCTCGCAAGAGCGACTCCCCCTTAGCCTGCTCCCAGACTCAGACAGCTAGAACATTGCTTTATTTCTTGCCAGCATGCACGAGATTGTAAAATGCATGTGCAAACAGAGACTAAATGTTTTTTTTCGTTTCCCCTCCGACAGATTCTATTGTATTTTAGATCCAAACCTTGTTCCTGCCTATTTGTGAGAGGTACTGGTTGGTCTATAACACTAGCTTGTTTCCTCACAGCTCTCTCAGCCAGACTCCTGACTGGCTACTTATACAGAGATGCTCTCAAAGGGCAGGGAAAGGTCTTGGGTCATACTATCCTGACATAAACAAGATTTTTTGCTCACTTTCTTATTTTAACACTGTCATCGGTTATAGCAGTTCAAACATTAGATTAATGCTTGTTAGTTACCTGCTGTTTCTGATCAAGAGAATCTGTGTGTCTTTTTGTATATTCTGGATTTTGTGAAAATGCTCATTTTAGCTTATGTGCTTTTTTTTTAGGTTTAATTTCTTCCTTTTTTTCTCCCAAAATATCTTATGACAGCACCTCTGATGATGTAAATCAGTGTAGTACCATTGGTTTCAATGAACTTATGCTGATCTTCAACTGCTAGATAACTGGCCAAAGCTATTCCTAATCTGGAAGGCCATTTTAATATTTGTAATGTTTGTCAATTTGGGATACTAAAATTATTTGGCTTAGTCTAAAGCTTATCGATGTCAGTGCTAACCCAAAATAATTTTTTTGTTGTTTTAAAAACAAGGAAAAGTGCTGAGGATTGAATCAAGCTTTGGATCAGGCTTAAGCGTGATTTCTTAGGTAAGATAAATGAAGTGAAGAAAAAGCATTATATGCATTGCAACACTTCAGCAGTGTTTCTGAAGCACCATGACATGACATCTGATGTTCTAAAGCGGTTTTTAACTCTTTCAGTGTAACTTCGCCTCAGGATAAAACATCCTTTTAACAGCCTGTGTGAGGAAACCGGGAATGGCCTGTAGATGTGCCTGTAGGCTATGTGCTCTCTGTCACCTGCTGTATTGCCCTGGCTTTGAGAAACCTTTACTTCCTCACACCTTAAGGATTAGAACATTTCGCTCTCACTTTGTCCACTAAGGAAAGCTGACTAGCCTTATTCTGATGTCCTCGGTTTTAAAAGAGCCTTTTTTTGACAGTTTCCTTGTTCTCAGATTATTGTGAGGAGATACAAAATAAAAGGCAGTATCAATAGAAAAAAATACACTATGTTTTGCTTTGGTCAGATTAAATTGCACTACCTTTTTCCTTGGCACTGCCTTAGGTTTGAAACCAATACGGATAAAACTATTTACCCTCACAGGCCAACTCTGACGGCGTTATGATGTATCCCTGCCCAGCTCTCCACATGTCAACTAAAATAAATGTAAAATTAGTGAGGTTTATCACTTCTAGAAAAAGTGATCAACATTTTTCAGATGTTGATCTCTTCTAAAAGTTGTTATGTACTTATAGCCTCTAATTAATCTGATTAATCAAAATTAGCATGTCTTATTTATTAGTACGTTTCTAAAGACAGCACTGTTTTGTCATAATATTCTTTCACTTATTCATTACTTAAGGAGCTGTTCCAAAAACACTTAACACTGGCTTAATTGTGATCCCAGAGAAGTCAGGAGAGCCTTGCCAACTGTTTCAAAAAAACCCCATCTTATTATTAAAGACTGAATATAAGATTCCCATTTAATATTTGCAATAAGGTAGCAAATACAGTCTGCACAAATATAAGTGTGTGTATATATAAATATATACATACACGTGTATGTGTGTATACACAGAAGGTCATTTTATATATACAACAGAGAGGGAGGGAAGGAAGGAAGGAGGGAGGGAGAGAGAGAGATAAAATTACTGTCTGTCCTTTAAAACTATCACAGATTATCTGAGTTATTTTGCAGCAAATCAAATACCAAAAAGAAAAATACAGGAATAAACCCTACTCTTTCTCGCAAGGATTCCATATATAAATCATCTTCCCCAGAGAAGCAGGTTGGGAAACTCTATTAATTAATTCCTTGTTTTTGTAGCATCTAACATAACAAAGTATAGGTTCCTACAGGAGCCTTTTAGTACTATTGTAGCACATACACTATGATTTCTCTGTATACTAAGCTGCCGACTTTCTACTTGCATATCTTTTTTTTAGTTGCAATCTTATTTGCTTGTCCTGATATATCTGTACAAAAAAACCTCAGTTAAATTAAAAATTCCTCAGAATGTGAGATGCTTGCCTTTTACTGTCATTTCATGCATAAAAAAGAATTGCTTCCAAAAAATCCTGTGAAATTTCTGGTTTTAGGCATAAAAACATAGCTAATTTCAGCTGGATCAATTTCACTCAAACAAAACAGAAGTCACAGAAAGAAAAGCTTGTTATGAAACTAGCACTTCACAAAAGTGCTGTGGTCTCTCTTCTCCGGAGTTGATTTTTCTATTGAAAAACAGTAGACTGAAAATCTACTTTCAAAGCTCTTTTTTTTAAGAGAAGATCTACTAGAACCTAGTACTGATTCATGCAACATGAATGCTTTTACTTAAATACCCCCCTCCACAATTTCTCTAAAATCTTGTAAAACCTCATGTTGATGCATTTACTCCTCCGCAGAGCCCTAGCCCCTGAAGTGGTGTCATTTGCTAGACATTTCCTCCAAACCATTAACACACTAGTGTGCAAATGACCAAAGAGGAAATGGAAGAGTGAAATTGCAGAGGAGAAAAAGAGAGCGAAATCTGAAGAGGACTGAGTGATAACTTAATTTCACATCTTCATTACTCAGGAATGACCTCCTTAACCAGAAAAATGCAAAGGAGTAAACTCCCGCAATGTCAATTTAGTAATCACCTGCACAACCCATTATTATTTAACAACTTTCAAGCTTTAGTACCATACCTTTAATGTGACACAGACATTTTATCTAGAGCCGCCATTGCACCACCAGAGATCTGAGTTACACAGAACTGAGCTTTGCAAACCATAGATTTGCCTGGTGAATTGACTTCTGTGCAATAATTGATAGAAAATTCTTTGAGGACAGATGGAAAGAATGAAGGACTTGAGCAGAGGTTAACTCTACTTGTAAAATCTACCTCTAAATCTCCTCATTCAGAAAAGCTAGACTTTCAACAGCATGTTAAAGTTTGAAGATACATCTGAAACCCCCAAAACAGCCCAGTAATTTAGAAGTTTAATTTTGATTTTCAGTGTTCTCCATCCCTGTCAGCCCTAAACACGTCAGCTATAAGCATGGGTCATAATACCAGCAGGACTCAAGCATGTCCAAAAGTGCTGTAGTTGGACATTGATTCTAGATCTGAGCTCCCTAACGTGTAAAGATGTTCTTGTCTAGTTCTCCCATTACCTTACTGGAGACATAGGAACAAAGCATGAAATTTGGCTGTGGAAATGATCATTTTCAGTGTTTGGAGAGGTCTGGGTTCTGATCTAAGTTGAAATGCAGATTCCCTTGCATCCCTGCCAACACTAATAATGCTACCCCTTCAGAGCTCTCCACTCCAGGTACTATGGTCGTGCCCACAAAAATTATTCATACCTGCGTAAGTATTTCATGTATTGGAAGCACTTTACAAACACTTACTGAGTAAGAATCATAGACTGAGCCTTGTAAGGTTTATCATCCTCGTTTTAAAGCAGTAGAGGTGAAATGACTTGCTCAAGGCCATGACATAATTTGGTGGGCAGAACTGGGATTAGAGCACAGGCTTTCATGCCTCACACCTCATTACTGCACATCATTCTGTCTCTCAGGTTGAGAAACCGGGAAGGTTTTGGTAATAGATTTCCCCCGTACTTCTTCATGTAGCTGTGGTTTAGATGAGGTGTCAAAATGAAAGCTGGTCCACACTGTGTGAGCATTATTGATCCCAGCTCACTCTTCAGCAGAGTTTAAACCCAGCTCCAAATTTGCCCCTTCTCAGGGCTATCTTCCCTGTCTCAGCGATAGCTATACTTGTACTAGTGTTACTATACTAGGGGTTGATGAAGATCTTCGGGATTCTTATGGATGAGAGATGCTATGTAAATGTAAAAATAATACCCATTTTTATTATGACCCCTTTTCACTCTGGACTCTATGATATTACTATTATTGTTATGATTATTATTATTAGTGTTTCCCTGAACATTTCCCTTTGTTACAAATTCTGCTCTGTCAAATAAATTGCTTGCTAAATGGACCTATCCCTATAGAAAGACAAAGCAGAAGTAGATCCATCCTGCTGCTGTTATTAATATGCTATTAAAAGATCTATTTGAAACAATGTTACCTGTTTGCTGCAAATCTCCACAAAGAAACAAAAAACGTTTGCAGAATCTCAAGGCATGTAGGAGATGCACCTGTGTTGCTAATTCCCAAACAGTCAAATTGCTCAGTAATAAAGTGTTTCTGTAATGTAGCATTTATTTTTTTTAAAAAAGGTGATTTTGAACAAATGCATTTTCATTATGTCTGAATTTCATTTAATGTGTTTTTACAATACATGTTTGTGGTGTATCATTCCAGAAAGAAAGCAAGCTCCATCTGAAATCACATTTGATTATAAGAGTGCACCCTCATACATATCTAATAAACAAATAAACAAATCAGTTTGATCTGTTATGCAGATAACACTGATATGTAAAATATGTTCAGGAACTAAAAATGCATTTTCTGTGCGGAAGTTTTCCTTGTAGAATGCACACTGAATTTATGTGAACTGTATACAGCACTGAGACTCTTTTATGTAGCCTGTTTCCCTGGCTGATAGCTAAAAGAGGTTAGGCTGAATCTCAGTGGATCAATTAACAGAGGGACCTGTCCTTCAACAGAAGAAGATCTATTTCAGGATTTGCATATCACTGAAAAAAATTACAAAGCTGAGATAAATACAAGCCCGATAATAACTCACTGCAGGCTTGGCTTCATTCCTAGATTTCCTTGGCTGTTTGTCCTAATAAAGTGTCTCCATGGCACTTAGGGCAGGAAGGTTATTAGTAGCTGTCAATCAAAAGGAGGAGTATGCATCGACAGGAGGAGGAAGAGAAGAGAGGTGACATTCATCCTCTTTTCTCACTTATCTTGGGTATAAAAGTCATTTAGAGCAAGTGGTTAAAAAGGGACAGGTCCCTCTTCATCCCGCATGGAAAAGGAGAAGAAGAAGGAGAAAAAAAAAAACAACCCCTGCCTTGGTTACCAAGAATTTAATAACAATATGGAATACATCAATCACTTCTCTATACCTTATTAATGCTGGGATGTTTATTAATACCAAGGAATATGAAGGACATATACAAAAAGAGCAGGATAAAGACTCCTGACAAAACACTTCTGGTTGATACATTAGTATGAACAAATGATAACTTTAAACAGCTCCAACTTAGGATAAAACTTCAGTGCTGTATAGAGAAGAGATGCATTTCACCTTTAAGCTAACATGGTTCTGGCAATGAACACCTTTAAAAAGCTAGTGACAACACAGAATACGCATTTCTTATCTCATTTAAATCAGATACAGTGATTTTAACTTTACCGAGTTGATACTCAGAACTGATCTATACACCAATTAATTAATACTTTAAAGGTCTTTAATTTACTGTACCACTTTCTTAATTAAAGTATATCTGCTGCTAGAGCACATCATCTCTATATATGCATATTTTCATAAGTAACAGAGTCCATAGAGTGCTAATTGATATCCTGGTCTCCAGATAATACTTTACTAAATGAAATGACAATTATAACCAATTAAAATTCACTTTACATACCACTTCACCTATTTTGTATGTATTATGCATGAAGACAGAGAGTACATTGCCTCGCTGCTCAGGATTTGTGTGCGTCTGTGCAACTGATGGACAGCTCCAAGGTATTCCTTTTAGTGAGCTTTTTAGCAAGGGTCATTTTCCAGGCTCATCTAAAACCTATACTTTGCTGTTACATAGATACAGCAGTTAATAAAAGCTATTAATTGCTTTGTGAGGATTTTATTATTATTATTATTTCCTTTGACAAATGTGCATCAAGTTCGCACTTACACCTTCATCTTGCTATGAAAAAATGTTTTTAAAATAGCACAGTGCCTAATTAGAAAAGCTAAACTTCTCTCTCAGACACATTGTGTGCAACATATAAATGGCACAGTGCTGCACACCTACTGAGGAGAGTGTGGGAGTAACGCAGAGGAATGAAGTCAGTGGGAGATGAGAGTGTTTGGAACAGGCACCTCAGGCTTGAGAGCGCTTGGCTAAAAAGAGACACTATGCATTTCTTGCAAGAGGAAGAGGTGCTCCCAATTTCCCTGCTCTCAGTTTCCCTGGTCTTGGTTTTGCAACCTGCCACTGCAGAGCAGGGGCTGTCCCAGCTAGGGCTGATGCTCTCCAACCTGATTTCATGCCCGTGGCAGGGAGCAGGCATTTCTCCACCGGCTCTGATGGGACCTGCCCTTTGATGTGCACCTTCTGCAACAGGGGCAGGTCCCAGTAGCGCTTAGGTGTAACCTGCTGCACAGGGAGGTCTTGCAGACCTGCCCTCCAGGCAGCACCTGCAGCTCCCATGCAGCCTCACTTTGCAAAGCTGGCCCTGCAGCGGGGCAGCGGGATTCACTGCACTGGTCCCGCTGCCAGGTAACCCCGGTGCCTCTGGAAGCAAGGGGTAGACTGGCCCTTTGGGGCTTACTTAACTAAAACCCACAATTCATGCTAAACAGAGTATGTGCATTTTTCTTGAGGTATTTTTCCAAAAAAATATAATTTGTCTTCCATCTCTGCGGATCAGTCATGTAAGCCTATAGGGATTTCCCAGGCTGACTTGTGTTATCATCTCCCCCATCCAACCGGCTATGAGGAAAATTTGACATTTTCATGCAGGGCATGCCATCAAGTAAAGAAACCTTTAGCCTACCTTCTAAAATCTTCCATGTTCACTCAATGAATCATTCTGAATGCTGGATGAGTTAAAAACCACAGAGCCAGATCATCTCCTCCTGTTATCATAAGCAGAGGAGAAGGCTTAAGGAACGGATGTGGGTCGTTCCCACACATTTTCTTGAAGACATATGTGATTGCTATCCTGTCACAGGGATGGGGTTTGTTTTCTGAGGGGGAGGCCATGAAGCCTTTTAAACAGGTTGATTATTCATACAAATGACTGTGACTATAAGCTTCAACCACAGACTCCCCGACAGCGTGGATCCAGGAGCTATATACCTGGGCTATGTTTTCCAACTAAGTCCCTCAGGACCAAGGAGGAGTTACATACCTTTCTCCCTCTTTCTCAGCTCTCTCTACCCAATCCACCTCACTCCCCTTTGAATTACCATAATTCCACATCAATTTTCTCCCATGACAAATGTCCCATGGGAAACACCTCCAGGCTCAGGCCAAGTGCAGGAGTGGTGCTGCAGGTCCTGCTGAAACATTGTTCTCTGCCAGCCAGGGCAAATTCATCCATGGAGAAGGATCCTTCTGGATGCAAGTTTTGAGAGAGGAACCTGAAACAAAATGTCAGCAAACAAAGCTTGTGCCAAGGGATTTGGTGTGTTGGGGTTTTTTTGGACGGGGGGAGGGTTGGGGTTGTTTGTTTGTTTGTTTATGGTTTGRGGTTTTTGCAGGTCTTTTTTATGCTTATCTATGAAATTACAATAACTGCAATTAGTGTATTGACATTGTCTTGAACTACCTACTTTTTAGTTACAGATTCTGTACTGAGAAGGTTAAAGTCAGCAAAAGTGCAAAATATGGATGTAAGTGCTTTTCACAAGAACAGTTTTGTGGCATTAGGACAAATACCAGTGTATATATAATAGGTGACATTTAAGAGTTGAGGCACATTGTCTTCGTACTGAATGTTTGATGAATTCCCTGCCAGTATTTGTTTTCATTCTTGTGACAGATTAAAATAAAGTTGCAAGCAATAAGTAACTGCTTCACATTTTAGTATATGATACCAATTCATAACACCTTTAAGTTACAGTTGTACACAATGGGGGGGTGGGTGCATCTGCCGCTATTTTTACTTTGATTTAGTATTTTATAAAATACCCTCAGAGTTTTTTAGATGAACAAAGGACTAGTGGTGTTTCTGGAAATTAAAATAAAATATGCAATTCTCTGGTGTCTGAGTGACTTAGACTGGTATCTCTCCATTGAAACTCTGGTATTCTTATGCCAGCTGTGCAGGTAGCCTATTGACTGCAGGGGTAACAAGATCAAATCTCAGTTTATTTTTTCCACTACTAGGCCCGATTTAGGTATGGTATTAGTAAATAAACATTTTTCATGTGTTTAGAATCAAATCCAAAATCAGGCTTTAAAAAGATTCAGATTGGGGATCTGGGTAGTTCAAAATTTGTTATTCAATATGGATAACAAATATCCATATTTGTGAAAGGTACATTCAATTCACTGTATTGCTAGTATGATTTTATGAAAACTGAAAGTGTCTTTGATTTTCTCATTCTAAATAGAAAGAAGTTATTCATGTAAAAAAGATGAACTGTTAAGGGATAGTCAAACTACAAATATTCTTGGCAAACTTTTTTTCCTCATCCATTTAAACATAGTTTAGGAGAGGAACAATTTTTAAGAGTCTGTTTAAAGTGATTTACTTGGAGACAGGAATCTTTCATTTAAAGAAAGGAGGAGGGGAAGACAGAAGTGACAGTCAAGGGCTCAGGTTCTCGTTTTAACACTGGCAAAAATGTGAATAACATTACTGTTTCAGAATTACTCCAGACAGTGGCTTTACACCCAAATATTTTCTTTGAAAGCATCTCCTTTTAGGTTTCTCTATCAAATAATAGAAATTTTATCATTTGTTTTGTTAATATTAAATGTAATGCTGATCTAGATTGAAACATTAAAGAGGATGAGATTTGTGTTTCCTTGTAGAAACAATTTCAACTCTTTTTTCTGAATTTCAAGAGTATCTACTTTTTCAGTTTGTTTCTCGTGAAATATGCTGGACATTTCTCAGATGCAAAAATAATTCTTGTATAACTTTATTTTGTAATTACCAAGATTGATTTTTCATTAAGTGCTTTTTTTTGGTTTTTTTTTTTTTTTTTCCCACCCTGTCTATATTATTTCCTTAGGGGCTACA
>JAYKAV010002806.1:856690-903968 GCA_035582835.1 Phoebastria nigripes
TTAAGTGCTTTTTTTTTTTTTTTTTTTTTTTTTTTCCCATTTACAAAAGTTGTTTTGTGCAGTAAATGAAGTGCCAACGCAGACAAATGTAACCAACATTAAGCTAGCCAATAGAATTCAACAAACTGCTCAGGTCATTAATATAATTTGTTTTGGCACTGTTACATTTCCTAGTGCTACTCTGAGTAGTTTGCTGGGCACATCAATTTGTTTTCAGCTATTGTGAAATTGGATATCCTGGCTTTCATCCAAAGCACCCTCTCAATTTGCATATCTTTGTTATCATTTCAGGTTCTCAGAACATACTGTGGACTATCACACCATCTGCACCAAGATCCTCACATCCAAACACAAATTAAAAATGAAACTGTAAAATTTGCAAGGAAACAATACAGACCTTTTATCTCATTCTCCCTCTGTTCATTTTCAAAAGAGAAACTTGCTTGTAGCCAAGCATAGCAAAAAAGGCTTTTATTAATTGGACTGGCATCAAGCATGCATACATAAAATTGTTTATTTTTTCCCTATAAAGGGGTTGCCTGACATAAAAGGGTCTTTGAAGATGACATTCAGATTTTGACATTTGCATGATATTGTATAAATATCAGAGGTAGGAGACTTTTCTGACAAACCAGATGGGTCAAAAAAAGCACTTCCAGAGATAGATATTAGTCTTTTACTTAAAGGATATTAGCTTCTCCTCAAAGCTGTGAATTATCAGGCAGCAAAAACAAACATATTTTTCTCAAACCATGACTTATTTAATTCTTTTCAATCCAAGTAAGCTGGGCTTGGGGAAAATATAAAATAATGTCATTACTTTTGAGGGGGGTTTTGTAATTCAATTAAGATCACAGAATATAATTGAATCTTGTCTTTTGAGTGCCACAGAGATTAAATCTTATTGCTGAATTTACTGCTCCTTGATGGAGCTAATCTCGATTTTAAGCATGGACTCTGAATGGTTTTTTGAAATACAAAAAGGCGTTTTAGGCCTTAATTCATCAATATTGGAATTATGCAGAGAGAGGTTCTTCCTTTTAGCTTCGTTCCTGGATGAGCTTTGGTAGGAACCAACAGCTTCAGTTTTTATCTAGGGTGGCAGAGAGAGGGGGGAAAGAAAAAATCTGCAAACCTATAACAATTCTAGAGGCGGCTCTTAGCAGGGAGGTTTGCTGACTGTGTGCTTCAGCAAAGATTTCAAATGAGGGAAGAGGGAACCTCCTCCTTTTGATCATGGAAGGAATAGCACAAATCTGATTATATATGTTGAGCCTTTATCAACAAAGAATCAGCTACTGTCAGCAAGTAGTGCACAGGAACTGGTTGGTTTCATTGAGCAGGTTGGGAGAATGACCTGAGCACCCACTCTGAGCTTGCTGCTTTTGATGATATGTTGCCATCCCGCTCAAAAAACTCCACAGTGTGAGCCTATAGTGAAAGGAAAAGAAAGGAAAAGAGGAAGACGGGAAGGGATGAGGGAGGAAGGGGGAGAAAGGGAAGAAGGAAGAGGAAGAGAGAGGGGAGGAAAGAAGGAAGAAAGGAACAACTTAAAACCCAGCTTTCACTTGACATCTTCAGAGGGACATCGTGCCCATATATTCTTAAAATTCTCATATACGGCACATGACTGATAGCTGAAAAAAGAAGCAGATTCTCAGAAAAAGGTCAGATTCTCAGAAACTTCTTTTCTCTCATCATTCCACCATTTGCATTGATATAACTCTTCCCCTGGAGTGAATGAGTCGCCTTCATTCAGACGGTTCACTTGTGGCAAGAGAGGTCCACCCTTAGGCATTTTAACTTGGAACATAACACTGTGTTGGTCTCAAGAACAAGTTAAAGCTGACCTGTCTTATATGTGCCTTTTTCTTTTCATTCCATCAATCTTACATCACCCTAAACATATGGCTAGGGACTTCTTCCTTCTCTGATGGTTCCCCATGTCACCTTTAATTACACAAATCAGTAATGGCTTTTCTCTTCCTTACAAGTCTAAATTGGTCACCTGTTCTCTCCCACCCCCAGTCTTCTGTACTTGTCCTCCAGCCACCAGCCTTAGTCTCAGTGCAATAGCCATTTTTACACACTTTTTTGTCTTCCAGACCCCTTACAAATTCCAGTCATGCTCCATACAATTCTTCCATTTCCACATTTCATTAGACACACTGCTCCAAATTCATGATAGATACCTGGATAGTCACTGACTAAAGTAAAGCTGTCTCTTAGTTCCTGCACTGATCTATAATCAACATTTCCTTTTGCGGCTGTCTTTCAGTCTGTTCAGGTTTTTGCAGTGAAACTTATCCTGTAATAGCTGGTTGCTTTCAGAAGAGTTAAATAACAAAGCAGTAATTAGCGCACAGCTAGATTAATCTGATCTATGACTAGGACTGGTGAGAATTCTTACATTGGCATACTATCACTAATAGTGTACAATAGCAATAATATGTGTACACAAGAGAATGTGACTTCTCTTATCAAATATAAGGCATCAAATATATTGCTAACTTAAGGAAATAGTAAGAACTTTCTTTCCTGATGGTGAAACCCACTTGTATATTCAGCTACTGGGAGCAGGGCGATGGGGTGGAGTATTTATGCATTCCTCAGCATTGGCTTTTTCAGTCATTCAGAAAGTTCATGAAAGTAAAAGTGTTTCTGAGCTTCGAGTTAGGTCCGTGAAAAGCCAGAGGAAGGTAGATTTTATCTGAGGCTGCTGAAACATTAGGGTTTAAAGCGGTAGGTGGGAAAACACAGTGGTTGGGGTTTTTTCCCCAAATTCGATGCCTTGGAAGCCTAGAGAAGAGGTCAACTTCAGTCAGCTCTAGGTTGCCAATCACACTCTAATATGTAAGGCATTCCCACTTAACCAGCCAGTGACACACACAGAAAAGAAGTAGGCAGCAACACTTACTCCCAGCTTCAATAAACTGCTACTCATTTATATCTCACTTGGTTGGTGGACTATCCGCACCAACCTAAATCAAGGCTTAAGCCTGGGTGCCTGAGCCCATGGGAAGACTAAGCACTGCACCACCACACCCTGAGAGCAGAAAGTTCACTGTCACTCAATACATCCGAAGCACTCTGTAATAATGGCTTATCCTAAGGAAAACATGAGACTGGTTGGCGTCAGCTCATATTATTTGTCTTGTAAGTACCAGTTGCATGAGTTAGAACAGCCTGGGATTAATCGAAGCACTGCAGAACACTGTTTCAATACACTTTTAGGTGTTTCATTCCTGATTAGAATTCTTTATTGGTGCTCCCTGTTTTCTCTTCCTCACCTCCTTCTCTGAAAATACACTTGGTCTTTGATTGTGCCCTGCTACTTTATTTAAAGTGCCCTGCTACTTTAAATAAACAGATCTCCATTAGAAGGAGGTCAAACCACATATACTGGACAAATGCCAGTTCAGGAAATTACATTCTGCTTACCTAAATAACCCTTACAGTTTCAGCTGGGGGGAAAAAAACCCAAAATGTGTTCTTCACTTTTGGTCAAGAACTATAATGTAGAAGCAGTATAGCTAGTCACAACTAAGCAAACTGGCTCAAAAGCTGAATCTCATTTATCATTACTTATAACAAACTGCTTCTGGATTGTTGTCAGACCAAGAACTACAGTGAATAATTTGGAAGAGTGAATATACAATACACAAACATAAAAATCCAAAGTTTTTCAAAAGTTTTTTTTGCTACAACTCATTCACTCAGGACTAAGCCATGTAGTTTCTAACCCCCTCAACCTAGGAAATTCTAAAAGACAAGATTTATTCCATCCACTTGATATGAAGAATTTCATAGAACAACATCAAATACAGACTTGAAGCCTGAGATTAAAATGCAGCAAATATCATAGGATCTGATATGAGCACACATATTCAGACTGAAAAATACTTTCCCTTACGTGTATTTTTCTCGCTGTTTCTGAAGACTTTTCTAGACTATCCATTATATGTTGAAGGGAGTTTGTCCTAGGTTTATTAGAGCAACTTTTTGCTCTGCAAGGAGCAATCTGCTCTGATTTGGACCAGCTTGCAAGTTACTAACAATTATTTTTCCTGAATAAGGTTTTGTTACTAGAGCTCATTCCTGACAAAGCCCTTGAACTTCTTTGCATGGTGTCCTGCTAGTAACAAGGACTGTCTGGATAGGATAGAAACTGAATAGGGATATAGGTCATACTCTGATCACCATTAAAATATTCTGTATTTTCCCCATAAAATTCCTTCAGCTAAGGGAATGTGCAATGGGCTGGKAACCAGGGGATCATTAATTTTAGACTTACTTCTACTTAAGCACTGGTGCTGCAGATTAAGTAATTTTTAAAGTCATGATTAAGTAACAATCTCTCTTATAAACTTTGTTTTGTACTGCATTGGGGAACTATGCACTATGAATAGAACTAGGCCTCCAGTACAATAACCTAAAATCTGAGACAACTGGAACTATCTTTCAGAAAGGAGTTGCAAACATAAACATTTAGATCTTTTGTCCACAAAATGGAGCCATTCATTATTTCAGGATCTTCTTCATTCTTCATATTGGGTGAGACACACAACATAAAAATCYACTAACATCATAGATAGATACTATTGTTGACAATTCATGTGTTGAGAGGCTTGAACACATTCTGAACCTTCTTGAAAACCAATTCATACACAACAGCATTTTTTTCTTAAAAAAAAAAAAAAAAGGCAAACAAAATTGCAATACAGCTGCCTTTTACTATGTTTTCTTATGGACAAACCTGATGGCAGAATCTGGTGCACAGTTGTAAACTTTTCCAGGGAAGTATTCCCTCCAAATATTGCATGCCATGAACTTTCTTCTATTAGTATTAAAGACAAATTTTAACTGCTTACAATAGTGAGGGACTGGTCTATAAGTCTGTAAAGTGGCATGCACACCTATGGTGCTATATAAGTACATAAATAATAATTGTAATTAATGTGTCTCAGCTTCCTGATCTGGAAAGGATTAATTAGTTGAGGAGGATTAATTAGATATTGTTAGCACAGTACTTTGAAGATGTAAAGTGCTATATATATAAGTGCTAAGTACTACTGCATCGTGATTTTCATGTTCTTTGTGCTATACTTAGTAGCTTACAAGTTCTAAGATTTCATTTGCTGGAATATTTGTGAAACTGGATGTGTCTGTCTTAGAGACTCTGAGTCCACATAGTTATGTTTGCATATAGTTTAACATTAAAGCCTTGTGTAAACAGACCTGCTTCAGTTTATAATTGTTGAAACCACCAGGGTCACATTGGCAACAAAATACTTTATAGGCTTCATGGTTGCAGACATCTGGTGTACAGTTTTATACAAATAAATACGACTTTGATGAAACTTGAACTTATACAAACTAAACAAAATGGTGCTAAAGAGAAATCCCAAAGGGAGGAAAAAGTAGGTTTGAGTTGCAGGAGGTTTCAGAGACTCCCAGGTGTTTTCCCAGTAAGTACTAGATCACATTTTCCAGTCACCTTAATAAAATGCCCATTTTCTTTTACTTACATGACATTTGCTACATCAAAATAGATGACAACAAGAGAGTTAATACACAAGTGAAGAGAGATCTGAAACTCTAGAAGTAAAACTAGGAAGTTTGGCTAACGGTTCTGTAAAATATGGATTAGTTTTACAGCATGCTGTGAAGCAAGGTGACTCATTTTAGCCCCGTTTTACAAATTAGGGATAAGGATAGAAGGTCATTATGTGACTTCCTATTTCCTTAAGTTACATTAGATCAGATATTCAGCTGTAAAACCATTGAATGCTTCCTTCTGCAGGTGCACATAGTCCTGCAAAACAACACAGGCACCACTCTCCTAAAGGGTGTATCAGAGCAAAAGAGGACAGAAATCATTTCCACCAAGTCCTATATCTACAACCTAAATCTGGAAGCTCACTAAATTTCCCTTATCCTGCTACTTACGTTGATGTGGAAAGACAACCTGGGAGAGAATTGCTGAATGATTTACTAAGTCGGTAGGAAACAATGATGCCAAACTAATTGCGACAGACGAAAGGGTTTCCTTGGTACCGTTGAAACAGCAGAGAGTATAGTGGAACTCTATTCATGGTGGTGTGTAGATCACATCAGTGAATGTTAAAGGTAAGACCAGTGGAAAACAACATTTTACTTCCATTTGGCAACCTAGAAATGCCATGCAGCAATTAAAGAATATCTTGAATCAAGGCTATTAACACCCTGTATTAAAGCTTGAGTAAAACATCTTAAAGCATAGGCATAATGAGGCGTCTGGTCTCAGATAGCTATCAAGAAGCCCTTTGTGACCAATAAGACAATGCCTCCCGAGAGCAATCCATCCTGTACTAAAGCAGGTGGGATGAGATGATTCTTCAAGGTACTTGCCTCTCTCCACTGACGGGAGATGTCTAGGATAAATAGCCAGAGCAGATGTTTGTATTTTACACAAATGAAGTTGTGCAGGTGAACTTTACACAGATGTAACAATGCCTGATGTTGGTGGCATAACTGCTAGGCTTCCTTTAGGGGAATTGCAGTGAACCAAGTAATTTTTAAAACTTCCTATCACTTGCCCATACAGGTTGCTGACATTTGGTGTAGACAAACTTTGCTGTTACTACCGATTACCCTAGCTGGGTAAAGAATCACTCAGTTCCTTCAGTCAGCACAATATAATTTTCTTGATCTTCCTACATGGCCATTGCCTTGGCTCCAGTTATATCACTTCATGAATAGATTAGCTGCTTCCAGCACTAAACCTGAAGGAAGTGTGACTATACTCATAAAACATTTCAGCCAGGGCCTGTGGCGGTCTGCATAAAATGGTGCAATATAACAATACATGAGCAATGTAAAGTCTGCCTAAATATGCAAAATGTGGGTCTAGTAGTCACTCAGCCGCTAACTGGTGTACTTCCTCTAACTGATTTCTTAATTTATTGTTGTAAATATGCCCCTTAGGGACTGAAAAGGACTCATGAAAAGGATGAAAGAGCAACTAATTGAAATGTCCAACTCAAAAGTTAGAACTGAATCGCAGTTGCCAAAAAAAGTTATTCTTTGTCTTTCTTGCTCTGTTAGACACCGAGAGTATTCTGATTACATTACCTGGCTAAAAAAAATTTCTGTAGACTTCTCAGTCCTATTCCCTGTTATCCATGCAATAAGAACACCAACACAGCTGTGGTTTGCCTAGTAGGAATTAGGTTACATCTTTTTTCATTAAGGATCAGGGAACAGGGAATTGAATTCTCCGGCATCTGATAAGGTATGCCTGATCGATGTATTTTTCTGTGGGCGAGATAGTCACAGTAACTGTCTGTATATTTTTTTCTGTGTTCATTAAGAACTGAACTCAAATTCCACGTAATCTGATGATGTGTAAGGCAACATTTTCATACCCCTTCTAGCAGTTCATTGTATGTCACTAGCTTTTGACATACAATGGAAAGTTTGAGGGGAGATGATTGTATCATAACATCCAAGGAGTGTTGCCTTAGAAAAAGGCTAAGGGAGTTAAAGTGAGACCTTCTCTCAGAACTGTAAATTAGCAGTTCTTTCCTCTGATTGGTGTTTGACAGTGTTCACCACAAATTTACCGGGTTCTGGATATTTCTTTCCATATTTCTCTGTCCCTCACATGGGCAACAGCCTTCTCAGAGGACCTTGATGCTGCAGTTGTCAGTCTTGCTGCTGAGCTTTGGTTGATGTTCTCAGTTGGCCAAGCAATGCAGGACACCAATGCCAGCTCTCTCAAGAGGCTCAGCCTGCAAGTAAACTGCATTAAATAATAAATAACAAATAATAAAGCATTGACTACAATTGCTGTTTTTAACCTTCCTTAATTGAGGAACAGCCATTTAAATAATTACCTTTTTACAAACATGATTTCATCACATCTATTATCTCCACAGTTATTTCAGTGTTTGGTGGTTTGCTTTTATTTTACTTTAGATACTTTCTGGACCTCCATCTGTCAGTAGTACAGTATTGCAAATGACACCTCCCCAGTTAAGTCTAGTAGATTTTCCTTGGCCTCTTTCTGGAGCTTTTCAGTTCCATCTCAATTTATTTGTTTTTAATATTTTATATTTCTTCCAACTGCTCACGCGTGCTCATCCCTCGTACAGCTGTGTTGACATGCTCTTTGCTTTGAAACCTCAGTAAGTTAATTAGGGTGATGGAAACACTGTTCAGCCTGGTCTCAGTATGACACACTTCGGTTTCAAGGAGTCATGTGGAAATTATTTTAGCTTTCATGATACGATCATTGTGATTTATTTCGAGTTTTCCCCATTGGCTGATGTATATGTGGGTGGCAATACAGCTCAGACTAATTTCTTGGGAAGAAGATTTTTAGGTGCACAGAGCTTATTCATGCCCTTGTATTAAAGGAAGAAGCACAGGACTCTGAGGCAGGAAAAAGTCCTCTTCCTACATGGGTATGCCACTGCATCCTTCATGCAGTCCAGCTCACACTGAAACCTTCATTGATTGCTAGTCAGTAATTATAATAACAATAATTATCTAGTTGGTAAGAGTATCATCATCTTCTCTTTAAAGATTTGCATAGCTTTTAAGTTCCTATGTGGGCTGTATTTAAAAATTAGTCATGAAATATGCAAATTCACAGGACATTTGCTTCAGGATTTCTTGAAATGRATTGCAGCGTTGTAAAACTCCATCCTCAAACAAATGTGTAGAAACAATAAAAGCCAGCCTTCATTGAAATAGTGCTTGACATTTTTTTGTCAGCATATCCTAAATCTGTGGACCAACTGCCCACTTGAGGACAGGGTCAAAGTGAATACCTGTCTGGCGTGGGAGAGGCAGCCACTTCATCAGTGCCAGCTTGTAACAAAATTTGGCTTGTGCAGTGAAGGGGGAAAATGTCTCTCATCATCTCAGACCAGATACTTATGAAGTCCCTTCCTGCAAACAATGRCCACCATGCTCAAGTCATGCTTTCAACTTGATTTCCAATCGATTTTGAACCCATGACAGATATCAACCAAATTTGAGAGGTGCGTATGATCTAATGTCAACAAATGTCATGAACATAGGCAGCTGAACAGAAGGAGACCTTATAAATACTACCACTAAAGAATAAACTTCAGCATGAACTCAACCTTTATGAAAATGAAAGATTCTTTATAGGAGAGGGGTATTGTTAATGTCCTAACTGTCAAGAACATTTTGTCTGGAAAAGCACGAGGCACAAATACGTGGGAAAATAGGTTTTCTTTGTACCACAGCATGTGAAATGGCTTTTCATTCCTCCCTTTTCAGCAACTGGTCACAACAAATGTAACCAGCTCACCCATTCTGGGGAAGGCAAATGCTAATATCCCCTTTTAGCGAAACAGATATGGAAACAGRGAGATGACGTTATTTAATAAGGACACCAAAAAAAAAAAAGATCCTGAACACTAGATTATGACTGAGATGATCTCCAGGTATTGGGCCAGTTCCTTTTATTGGCAGTGCTAAAAAAGGCAGATTACTACAGAACATCTGCCCTAGACATCATTTCCCTCTTCCTTCCCCAGTCAGCATTGCATCTGCAACCAGCTTGGGAAGATACTTTTGTTTCTGTACTGAGAAACTGAAGAATTGGGACACTATTCACTGGTATCCAAAAAAACCTCAAAACCACTCATCTCCTTTTTGCACCTGTAGGCCCACAAACATTTCCAAAATCTACCTTCATGACAGTGAGATGACTGAACTTACTAAGTATGTGGTAGTGGTTGAACAATGCTATGGCATCATCTCTGCTGCCTCTATCATCATTACAAAGTGACAGGCACTTTTGAAAGGTGATTCAACCTCATCACCTTAGGAAGGGATGAATCATACTATCTCAGAGGTTCCCATCTCTATTCTCTCAGTGGAAGAAACCTAGCAGACTGGCTTAGCTGGGCACCTAACTCTTTCGTTGATTATGAAATGTGCAGTGTGTCTAATTAAATCACCAATATTTTTCCCAGCAGTTCTACAAGCAGAAGCAATTCTGCATTAAGTGTCCCAGTCCCCAGAAAGCAAAATGAGTGAAGGAGCGTTCTCTGGAGATAACCTCTGCTTGTGACACAGCAGAAGAATAGTCTGAATTTCCCAGTCTGAGCTTCCCAAAAGGGTATGGAGAAGGTGGAGAAACAGAGTTACTCTGTCTTTACAATGCAAAAAGTGGAAACCAATGCCTCCCCTTTGCTAAGTATGGAAGCCATTCTCATTTTTTGTCAGTTCTAATAACATAAAGTTTTCCCAAACACAAATGTTTTCCCCCGGAAATAATAAGGTCTCAAGAGATAACAAAAGAATATGCTGCTCCTTGTTTACTTTGCTGTGTAGGTTCCAGAAAGAGTGCATGAATTTCAGTGGTTTCCCGTACAATAAAATACTTTGTGTGCCCATATCCCCTTAAGATTTAGGACCCTATTTCAAATTGTTAAATTGCCCAGGAAGGTGATACCACATACAGAGACCTTAATTCTTTCTATAATGAAGAAAGGGAACCAGTGTATTTAATTTTGGAATCATATTTTAGTGAGAGCAACAAGGTTTCTATTGACCTAGTAGATTCCTGTCATATCTAATTTACTGATCCAGAGTTTTGTAAAAGCAAACATATATAAATGTATAAGCTTCATCTATAATTGGGAAGCATAGATAAAAATAATTTGACATTGAAATTTACACTTAAGAAGTAGTGCACTTCATTGCAATCAATTTTTCATTATGTTGTTGAGATCAATAGCTACAAATAAGATATAAAAACTGTATTATTGATGTGGCACATGTCAGTATAAAATGCGCAATTTTCTATAGCATTTCAGTGGAGGAAAATTGTATTATACCATTTCCAACATTATACATATTGGTCTGTAGAGAATGCTTATTAAAATCAATGTATAGTAAAGTACACTCAGGGATATTTTACGAAATAGAGAAAGGTCAGAGAATTTATGAAGGTTTAAAAAAAGACAAAACCACCTTGGTGTGTAAGTATTGTTCTAAACGCCTCTTTGGTAAGGGGACTGTCCAACTCATAGGATTAGGAAAGGAATGTATGGTCTCTGATTTCTTGGCTGGAGTACCAACCTAGACTAAGCTGCTGGTGATTCA
The DNA here is from genome assembly GCA_035582835.1 of Phoebastria nigripes. Classification (NCBI taxonomy): domain Eukaryota; kingdom Metazoa; phylum Chordata; class Aves; order Procellariiformes; family Diomedeidae; genus Phoebastria; species Phoebastria nigripes. The sequence continues at coordinate 867,821 of JAYKAV010002806.1, forward strand.
GGCTCTACTTAAGGGTAATGCTTTTGCCTGAAAGCAGTGACTCAGATCAGACGGAGCATGATAAACTGCCACCTCTGAATACCAAGATGTATTGGTGAAACAGTACAGCAGTATGTCCACCTACCTCAGACTGCAGCCCTGCTGTCACTCTTGGTCTAAGATGCAGGTCTTGAAAAAAGCCCAGAGATAACAATGGTAAAGTGCAGGTTATAAGAGAGCGCTGTTCCAGGTCACCATCCTGGAACAACCCACATGAAATCAGAATCAAGGACAGAACACTTACTGCCTGTGTCTCTCTTTAATCCAAACTTTAACCCAGCTACCACACCATATTGCCATCCTGATTCGAGGTGTCATTGCAATCACTGATGTCTTCCCATCACAAGATAGATCCAGAAAGATATGGAACTGGTAATGTTGAATAAACGACAAGATGACTAAGATGAGATTTTTTTTTCTTCTTTTTTTTTGTCTCAGAGAATGGTAAAACAATTTGGAAAGAGAAACGGTTTAACTTTGGAAAAGAGACTGGTGGACCTTTTCAAGTAGGATGACTATGGAAGAGGTGCTGGGAAATTTGGAATTATTATTGGTAGAGGAACCGTAGAGATTTTGAAAGGTAAGATGTAGGAGGAATAATAAAATACATGGAAGAACACCTGACCTCAGATAAAATGATGAAGAATCATTTCGGTGGAAGCAAATCATGACAAAGAACACAAACTTTCACACGTACCTGGTTTCCAGTGAAAATACTCTTCAGGATTACAATGTTTTGGAGAAGCAGTTATGTTCAGCTTTGTTATTTCTTTCCTTTCTTTCCCCCTCTTTCCCACCTTTCAGACATATTCCAGAGTACATAACAAATATTGTGCTGAACAATTAATGAACAGCTTTAGCATTCACTGAATCAACAAATTTAGTAGTAAATAAGTAGACTGTTCTCTCTGGCAGTTCACCATGTCATAACCATAATTGTGTTGACTTAACTGATATAATACTTGATGACATTGTAAATACAGTTTTGTTTCTTTTTCTAATAGACTGCTTTCTAAAGACATTGAAAAGAAGGATACTACAAAAATAGAGCAATTGAGGAAAACAGAAATTCTGTTGAAAATGGATCATTCTTTTGTACCCTATTCATTTCTCCAAAATATTCCTCAAGAGAAGGTAAATTAAGCACAAGATGTGTGGGTTAAAAGACAACAGTTCTTCGAGGAGATGAAGATGCTTCGATTTATGAAGTGGTTATCCATAGGTATATTTTCTTCCAATTCTAGTGTCTCATGGCTGATACTCAAAATCCCTCTCATTTTCAGTTCAGTGTCAATAAACAGATAAGACTAATTCTTTGGGTGATCAGTATGAACTCTTCTATGCTGCTGTCAAAATTGAGTACTACATGCCCTGTGAACTTTGGAGTTCATTATTTCTATAGAATCAACTGTGTCTCCTTGTGAAATTCAGATATAAAATGAGGTTAACCTGTTCAATGAAAATACATGCGAGTAACCAAACTAAAAAGCATACCTCAGTTCAACGTGGGCAGTAGTTTGGCCCCAGTTTAGGCTTAGAGAAAAATCTGAAGGAGTTGGCATACAATATGTGGCTCTATTATTAAAATTGCTACAAACATTTTTAGAAATGTTGCTGTGTTGACCGATTTAGACAAACTGGATAAATATTTGTTAGACATTACAGAGCCATCATTATCATAACAGTGGTAAATAGCCTCATTTTAATGCACTTGAAAATGTTGCCTTGTACATTGATTGAGGAACTAACAAGAACATTTGAAACAAAGCACAGATCGACATCACAGCGATTTTCATTAAAAGTGAGATGATTTGTTTAGATGTGCCACTGTGAATGTTAAAAAGTGGCTCAGAACAATTGAACATAAACTTTACTATCATTGTGAAGCAGCTTTACCTGCTAAAGAGTTAGGATTTTTAAATGCTCAGCCTACACACAGCATGACAACCGAATGCTCAACTACCTCCTATCCCTCCAATCCTGACTGCTTTCAAGGCTCATTTACAGTCTCCTCCTTCTTCCAGGTTACAATCTTCTGTCTACTGTTTTCATTCCATCTCTCCTTTTTAATTTCTTTAATGTCTTCTACTACATCTTTTCTCCAAAGCTTTTGAATCCTGTGTTCTCTTTCCAAAATCCTTTGCTAATAATCCTTTTGCACACTTTCTTTCCCTTATTTTTTGCCCTTCAGCCATTTCTTAGTGGTTTGCAGTGTTTATTCTCAACTCCAAACCTAGAAAAGCAAGGAACTCTACATGCATGATTAGAGGTGGGGGTGGCATCACCATAGTTCCCAAGGTTAAAATGCATGGATGAAAACTGTGGGCCCACTGGAGTCAGTGGGAGCTTTGCCATAGTTTTCAATGAGACTATGATTTCACTTGGTATGATAAGCAGTTTGACTTAAGTCAAGATCCTTGCAGTCTAGATCACAACTAATCATTTTCTGTCACATCAGATGCTAAACTTTGTTCATCTGAATATCTCAGCACAATCAGACTTATAGTAATGAAGTAGGAGTTTAACCTCAGATTCCACCTTTTATGCCTTTCAGGGTGCTTTCTTAATGACCTCTCACACAAGAGATATGGGAAAAATGATTCCAAGTAACAGTTAATCAGATAAGTGTTCCATTATTTAACTTAAGTAAGCCTAAGAGGTGAACTTTTATATTTAGCCATATATTCTTTACACATTGTTTTCTATTTTAGAGTAATTGGAGCTGAAGTTTTCTGGATTTGCTTAAAAGTGTTTTGAAAATTTTTTCTCTCTCTTTATAAATTTAAGTTGCTAATTAAGAGATGACCTTACTGTCAGTACTCAAATGCATAAAGCATTAAGTGCCATGGAAAAGCCTATAAATAAATAATATTTTGTTTCATTTTCAGTTCTAGAAAGCTCCTCATACTAATGCTTCCAGTAAATTATACAAAATACTAGTATAGAGCTTAGCTGTGAACCCAAAATGTCCATTTTCTATAAAGCTACTTTTTCAGCTCATTTCTCTTTTATTAACACAAGATATTTTAAAAAGTTCATTTGCTGCAGCCAAAATTAAAGGCTATTTTACAATTCTTATTTTTGAGGGATTCAAAAAATCTTCTCTTTCAAGATAAGACGAAAGGGAAAGGGAAGCAGAGGTGCTGGATAGGAAGCACGATGTATAAGTAGATCGACATAAAAACTTCTCAGTACTTGCTGAATCTTTTCCATTCCTCAGAGTCAACATCTTTTGTCATAGTCGTGACAAATTTATGAACCATTGCAGATGACTCAATATTTCATTTTTCAGTACCTGTATTTACCCAAAAGCTTCTACCAGATCTGCCAACCAATGAAAGCACATAGTTATGACTATGTTTATAATATATTACACCACCTGGGTGGTATGATTGCAAATTCTAGTACCCATAGAATATCATGTATATTTTTCACTAAATTGTTATTCACAAGGTCTAACAAGTAAGAATTTCCTTCATTAAATGGATACAACCTCGTATGTGGAACTAAACTTCTAAACTTACTTTTTCAGAAAGAATGTTTTCTGTTAGAGTCAAAGGAAAGAATTATTCTTTCTCTTTGGTTATGTTAGAAAATATTAGACTAATAATACAAAGCGACATGCAAATGCAAGAAATAAAATTGAAGGTGTTTGCAGTTGAGTCAAGTTCCAGGAAAATGTGTATTTCACTGTGATAGAGGAAAACTAGCAAACACAGAGTGGAATGTTTGATTCAACTGTAGATCACACAGTCTTTAAAAAAGTTATGCGTTAAAAACACATTTTTTAAATGTCAATGACTTTTTTCCTTTGCCAGTTTGACATGATTAGCTATAATGCATTTGCAGATTGCCACTGAATGGCAGAAATATGCTGACCCTTGGGGTAAACAGAACAGCCATTACTCTAAGATGTAATGATCCAAACCATAACTGGTTTATTCCAGGATTTCTACTAGAGCAGACTCTGTGTATTTCGTTCCTTCTCAACACACTAAAATTGCACCTGTTTAATTATGTTGTTATTGAATTGGATGTCGTTTCACTGGTTAAAACTCTCTTCCACTTAATATGGAGTCTGCGTGAGATGTTCAGAGCCCTTGCAAGCCAGACTGACAATTGTTGTTCTGGACCTGATCAAAGGATGGCCAGGCAGAGGAGCTGCATCAATTTCACTGAAATAGCTTTTAACCAATATAAGTCTAACTTTATCACTTTTATGAACAGGCAAAATATAGATATTGAGGTATGTTACTCCTCCCTTCCTTTCCTTCTGTCTTACATGGGTATGCTACAGGCTGACCGGAAAACAGGTATGCCGATGCACAGAGGTCAGTTCACTGCTCATGTCCTGTTTCATGATTTTGAAAGTCTTCCTGTTCATTCCTTCCCAAAACAAGGGGAGGCTGTCTCCTCCTTGCGCTTCATTCTGGTCTTTACTTCACTGGAGTAAAACAAGAGTAATGCCATTAAAGCAAATGGGTTTCAGTTAAAAGCTCATATTACTTCAAATCTTCATCAAGCTGTGCCTGCCCCTTCTTTTCTACCATTACTCCTTCCTGATTACCAGAAACTGGTTCAAGTCTCAAGTGCAAGAGTAGGGCTATTTTAATTGCATGGCCATTAGTGGACTCCGGTACTGGAGTACTGCACTTCTTTTGGTTGTATACCGCACAGTCAAATTAGACTTTAGTATTTCCTTGGGCAACCTGGGAGACACAGCCTTTTTCATGACTGTAAGAAAATCCAGGCTGCAGGATCTGTGCCATGATGTTAGCAAGGGGGGATTCATGCAGCTGCATAGCAAGTATAAATCCATTCTGCTRCACTGGATGAAACGTAACTTCAGTGGTAATACAAGCTGAGAGTAGACATTCTGTTCAGCAGAAAAGGGGTGGTGGGCAAAAGCTTTACATCTCAGGACTTCTGCCCTGTATTCATCAAGCATAGCCTAAGACTGGTCCCAAAGTTCAATTTTAAATACTAGGGACCAAACACTGTTTTTGTTTACACCAGTGTAAATGTGAGCACTTTGGTGGTCTCAGCTGTGTAACTTAAGAATCAGTGCTGCAATAAAGGGGATCAGCACTTACCAGAATGGAGCCACTTCTCCCAGCATTTCAGCAGCAACTTCTTTAAAATCTGTGGAGTTATACCGGTCTAAAGCCCACAGAAGGAAAAGCATAATCAGCCCTTTATTGCTCATAATAATTTTCAAATGCATTCCTAAACTTTGTGTAGGGTCTCTCAATGCCAGTATAGCTTGTCAACAACATTTTGGGACATATGTGACAACAAATGTTTAAACAGGTCTTTCCATACAACAGAGGCATTAAAAAACAGTACGTCCTTGCAAAAATTCTCTCCTGTATTTTAAATCCAAGAATCTTAATCCTCCTTTCAAAGAAGGGTAAATCAGAACAACTCAGCTGATGTCAAAGAGGTTACACTGGGGTAAATCTTGTGTAATCTACCAAACATACCAAATTCAGAGGGTCTATGACCTTCCCATGTATTCCGTATTATTATTTGATATGTCTATGTTGGAAAGAAAATGAAAATCCTTATAAACCCCAAGACATAGAGCATTCTCAGTTTCAAAATGCAGTTTCAAAAAGATATTTAACCATTTTCTTTGGAAAGCAGTTAAAATATCTGGTGGAACATTTATGACTCAATTAAACATTTAAAATATTGGAAAAGCTTAGTAATTATATCTTTGGTTTAAACACTAAATATGGCTATGTCAGAAAATACCTGCAGTCTCTACAGATTCCTGACAGGATTTGTTTTTCACTTTTGGTGAAAAAGCTATTCTTTGTAAAATATTCCCACACATGCCTAAGTTTATTTCTCAAAGCAATACCACAAAGGATATGACCTCTTTACTCCTAGTAACCTTTCATGGTGCTGAATTGACTTGGACATTGGTGCCAGTCAACACAGCTTGATTTGCTATGGTAAGAATAAGATTATATCTAACAGACTATGTCATTTCCAGGTTCAATAGGCACAGATTTAAAACTAGTCCTCTCTTTGACCCTCTGGATTCTCTTGAACTATTGCACCTTCTTTGACAATGTTTGTGAATGAATGAATTCATGACGACTCAAGGTTATTTTAATGATAATGGCAATGCGCTCACAAAGGAAAAAGGAAAAGGCTAGTAGTACTGGCACTAGTGCTTCTTCACCACAGCCGACTTCCTTTTTGACAGACTGACTGTGGAGTGAATTCCTGTTTATGGTCAAAGGCTGAAAGCTGTTGTGTGTCTGCAGCAGCGCCGCTGCTACTGATCTGTGAACATGACATGCCTGATAATATTGCATTGCCATGGCAACAACAAACACGGGGCAAAATTCTATTAGCTGGAGTGACTCACTGAGTCAAACAGATAATGTGATGGGCCTGGCCAACTGCCCAACAAAGGCTTATGTGAAAGTTGTGATGAATTAACTTCGCCTTGTTATGTCTGTTTTTCGTATAAATTCTCTTCTCGCTACTTATTAAGTCCTCATATTTCTGGTGGTTGCTCAATATATATATATTCGGCAGCAATTAGCCAGTCTGATGCCTAATATAGGGCTTACGCTGCTTTGTTTTAGAAGCGCATTTTTTTCTTTTCTTCCTTTTTCTTAATTTCTCTGCAGGTGATTTATATGGAAAGACAAGTGCATTGTTTCTGCGAAAAAAAGACCCCAGTCCCCTCCAAAATATTTGACAGTGTCTGAGAGGTGGGTGTGGCTTGGCACAGCGCTGCGTTTGCTTATATATTCATGCGAGCTTCTCTTTTAAATAGATATTCCACAGAGCTGCTCTCTAATCGGTACGAGAGAGTAAAAAACCTGTAACAGGCATCATCTGGACCTCACTTCCAGTATTTTAGATCACTGCCACTTCATTAACTGTAACTGAAATGAGGGGGGCCAGTTATGTTCTCTTTCATCACCGTATAAGTCAAAAGTGGTATCTCTGACCCCCGATCATTTCAGAGGAGCGATTAATAACTGACAGTAATCCGGGTATCTGCCCATGGACCTTCACCATCACTTCTAACGTGCAAATACCCAAGGCAGTAGAGTCAAGCCACGGCTGCCAGCCACCAAAAAGGAAGCYTTACCCAGAAAATAGGTGACTGGTCTTGCCTCCCCATAGCATTCCCGGCACAACCCCTTCTGCAGAGAAGTTCCCATATGAAAGGGCAAAAGGTCAAAGCAGACCGTAAGGTCACAAAGTGAAGAAAATCAATATAAGAGACCAAAAGACAGCAGGGGGCACTAAGTACTTGCAGCCCTTCACCCCTGGAAGGGAAATCCCAAATAAAGGACTCCAAAATATGGAGCTTTAGTGCTTCAGCACCAGGTCTGAGCAGGAGAGCTTGCAATTRTGGTACATATGGAGCAGGGTACTAACCCAAAACAAAGAAAAATGTCCACTAAAACTAAGAATACATTAGTTTCCTTGTTCAACTTCTGTGGGGGAAAAACCCTGCAGAAAAGGAAAAAAGAGAAGAAAAGCAACCGTCTTTAAGTCGCCATCCTGAGTTTAGTGTGTTTAGGTTTTGGGGTCATCTCCCATCACTTCCACGTTCACGCACACACACACCCCCCCCCCATGAGGTCAGACTGTGACGCTCCCTGCATTTGGAGGACATGAACATGGAAGATCGTATTTCTGCCCAAATTTCTCATTCTCTTTCCCCCCCCCCCCCTTTTTGTTCTGTGTCCTAGAGATCTCTTATTAGGTCATACCGCTAGGATTTTCCTGAGGTGCAGTTAAGGCTGCCACAAGACCTCCCATGCAGAGAGATTCCCAAGTTCATATGGAGAGCTGCGAGAAAGTTAATGCAGACATGAGCATAGTTAAACCTACTATGAGCTTTCTGGAATGAAGTCTGGTCTGCCRGCTTATCCATTTTCTGCAGCTCCACTCTTCCTGGCAAGAGGAGGATGCTTTGCAGGATGCAAAAAAAAAGGTGGTGTGACCTTGGAAAATAGCATTGCCTTATTGACAAAATGGTGAGATCTACATATCCAAGGTTACTTTCAGTATGCAGATGGRATGATATTTTCTGGTTTTAGACTACAGAGAGGCCTGAATTGTACCTGTGACACACTTATCTGAAGGTTTCAGCTTTAGTTGTCATTATCTCCTGATCTGTTTGTGAATTTTAAGGCAAAATCCAAAGAGACTAACCTACCTAATTTTTTCACCATTCTTACCAGAGACTACTTGCACCAAGGCCATAACTTTTGTTTGACCTAGAACCTCCGTTCAAGAAAAAATATCCAATCTTGATTTAAAAACTTAATGTGACAGAGAATGCATGACTTCCCTAAGCRAGCTGTTTAATCACTCTCCTCTAGAAATAAGCACTTCCCAGGACTATAAAGTTCCTTCTAAAACTGTGCCACTCCCCAAGCAGTGTAATTTAAAATAGGCATTTTATCTGACCTGTTGAATAATTTGCTTGAAAGTGTTCTTTCTGCCTTACGGTTCAGAGTCTGAGAAATATATCACAGCTATTTCACAAACATAGATTACATTAAATTATAACTATTTTTTCCTATTAAAAACAACTATATAACTTCAACTTCACTCCAAGCTGTTAGATAATGATCTTATCTAGGTCACAAATGTGCTGAAATAAAGTAGCCAGAGAAGAGTTTGTTTGAACTGCTCCTTCTTCCTCTAGGCTGAGAGATAAATGCATAAAAAGGAAAGTTCCAGCAATTCTAATAGGGAGTCTCTCCCTTCCATCCCCACCTGCAGGCTCACCAAGGAATTTACAAGTGAACCTAAAAATGTGTCTTCCTGGGTTAAAAGCATCCCAGTAGAGGAGGGTTAATAATTGAGACCTTGATCATTCTATTCAGAGACCTACAACAGCATCAGGCAGCGTTCTGAACTGTGGTGGGGTTTTTTTAAAATATAATTAACACACTTTTCGCGCATCTTAAATATTGGTTTAGCTAGTCCCTTATTTTGCTTAGTCCCTGAATCAGAGAAGCCACTGTTCCATTGCAACAAGAGGCTAAGGGCTCTAGTGCTTTTGGCAGATCCTATTAATTAACTATGGGGACCGTTTTTAATCCAGAACTCTCTGCCTGCCTCTGCTGCCATCCTGGTCCTGCTCTTGTGAAAGCATTGCCGACATTTAATTAAGTTGATACAGCGAAGACAGCTCCCATTGCTCTCCTAGGAAGCTCCGGCTCCCGGACAGTAGTTTGGTTACCCAGATGGGAAACCTATTTGTTTACCTCAGTTAGATAAGCTATTAAGTATATTTAAAGATCATTTTTTTATCTAACAAAACATAATCCCAATTTAAAACAAAACCAACAAAACCAAAAACAACCCTAAAAAAGTCTGAGCTATTTCCCTTTAAAAATAACCTTCTAATGAAAACAAAAACATAACCATAGTATCAGACCATTTTCTAATCAGTAAATGATTGTTAAGCTGCAGGGTGTAAGAGGTAAGTACATGGAGGTAACCTACATTAACCAGAAGTAACCGGAGGTGCTGCTGTCGCAGAATCACCACCACACCTTGTTTCACTGTTGAGTGAGCAAATGCCAAAACCCCACATTTATACAATGAATTTGGGGTTTCTCCTTTCCAAAACCAGACTAGGAACAGCCTGTTTGGTTTTTTTTTTCCTTTTTTCATGCAGCTATTAGTTATTCAAACTTGCTGAGTCTGAATCAGCTGCAGCCTTGAGCTCTTTTTGTTCTCTCTTGTCTTTTGGGTCTTCTGGAGTACTTAGAGGAGGCAGCTGGGGTTGACTTTAGGAAAGATGATAAAGCATGCATCATGCCACTCCTCCACAGCAGTTTGTATTTTGCAGGAGCAAGGCCACAATGCACTATGCCTGGAAGGACTGGGACAGGAATCTTTTCGGGTTTTGATAGGTATCATGTTTTGTGAGATATACATGGTGAAGGAGACAGAGGGAGAGAGTCGCAAATGTATCCCTTTTTTCCTGTATAACTGGAGATACTGCTTTGCTGAAGTGCACCTAAGTGTGAGCCGGATGCATTGCAAAGTTACACTGGAACAAAGCTACAAGATGCACAACTAAGCAGAATGGAAGTGGGAGAGAGCGCTTCCTTACAGATCTTTCTCCAAGTATCTCGCTAGATCTGTCATGGCAGGGAGCGGAGCAGCAGCTACCACTCTTGCTGGTGGTGTTGTCACTACAGTGTCCAGTGTCACTTGGGAACTCTCCAGCAAATTAATGGTTCCTAAAGCACAGCTGCAGGGATCCAGTGCAGGTTCAGATCCTGGCCCCGTTGTGGGAGAGCATTATCACCCTCTCCATTTATTGGCCGCAGGCGAGTCACCCCATCTGGCTTTTTCTTTTGACCATGACTGGTAAATGCAAAGCTGAATGCCTGCTGGCTCCATGCGTGCGGCTGCATTCGGCCGTGTGCAGCCGCCCACCCAGGGGTGCGGGGGGCCAGAAGGTCCACTCTGAAAAACAGCCTCAAATAGTTTAAATAAGCTAAGTCACCTCAACTCTTTAGTGAGTATTTACCCCAATTTCAATCCAAACACCGTCATTTGAACTTCTCAGTTGGCTTGTTTGTTTGTTTGTTTGTTTTTTCATTTTTTCATCTTTGTTCTTGGAATCTAACCCAGATAGAAGAATACTCATGAAAAGGTGTGAAAAAAGCTGTTCTTAAGTTGTCCAACCAGGCAAAAAATGTCAGGAAACAGAATTTTTTTATACAAAGTTTGCAGTCTTGCCTAAGTAGGAATGTTAGGGCAGTTTTTGAATAAGCTTCTGAATGCCTGACACTTATTTGAACACAATGTGAATGCTAAACTACATGTGTTTTGCTCATCAGTAGGTGAGAAGGATCTAAAAGAGAATAATTCAAAGCATAATTAAGAAACAAAAAGTTTCTGTTAATCAGTTTGCCTCCCCCTTACCCCAGGTTACATTTTCCCTAGCTGTTAATTAAGCTCTGCCAAAGTTACTAATCTTGATGAACTTTTGGTAGTAGGGAAGCATAAGGTTACTGGTTACATTTTTTCATGTATACTGTCTGAATACGCTCAGACAAGTTCATTCCTTCTGAGCCTTTTCTGCTTCTTGTTTGGATGCACACACATCCCTGGAAATTAATTATGCTACAAGATAGCAAAACATTGGGCTGAAGTACATTGGTTTGGTATGTTATATAGGATGTCAACAAATCAGATTTACATGCAGCAAAACATGCCTAGAGCAATGTTTTAATATACTCCTTTTTTCTGAATTTCACAAATCGTATGTTTTCCATTTTTTAATTAATAAATTATCAGGGATGCTCATGAAAGTCAGAGAGTAATAGCATTGCCTAAAACTAGACACAGCGTTGATTAGACATAGCTCCTATTTCGCATGCAAGTCTGTCAGACAACGTACCTGATACTGAAGGGAGCCTGCCCCCGTTAACCCACTTGGAATTTTGCTGGGGCAGATACATGGCTGAGCTGAACTGCAACAGATTTTGCAATCCTTCAGTGTATTTTAAACAGCTGGTATGGGGCAGAAACTGTCTTTTCTTTGCTGGTTCAGTCCCTCTTCCTTAGGATCCCGATTTGTGCCTGGGACTCCTACGTGACACAAGAGCAAGATCAACAAAGCAGCTGCCTAAAAAGCAATCAAACTTGTATAATTTAAGCTATGTTCCGACCCAGTTCTCAGAGATAAGCTGTTATCACACTGAACTCTGGTGCCAGCCTGATTTCAGAAAATTTCCATCTTCTCTATTTTTAGCTTAAATATAGTTAGAAAGATGAAGTTATTTTAAATTAAATACATTTGAAATACATAAATAGAGCAAAGAAGGCGCTGCGCCCAGAATAGCTTTACCATACTTGCAAAGTTACATTTTCATTTTAATGAAAAAATAACATTAAATAGACAGTAACATTCGCCTGTTGGGAGATGAGAACAATATAACCACAACATTGTATTATTCAGTGGTAGCAAAAGGAGATTGCCTCCTTGGCTGTCTAGTGTGGTGTCTATTCTGACATCTTCAACAAGTAAGAGAGGCCATTGTAGAAGATTGTGAGATGTTGTCAGATGCAGTAGTCAGGCAAGTCAAGTCACTGTCATCTGTCCAATGCTAGATTTTTCCTTGACACCAAAGATCATGAAGAGGACTCAGTATTATACCTAGACAAGGAACAAGGTAGTGGGGCAATTTTTCATGTTCCCAAGAAATCATGCTACAGAGATTACAGAAATTCATCCTGTATGGTACTCAGCGCTCTAATCCAATCTAGTAAAACCATCTTTAAATTACAAAGATTTGTACACCTAAATTTTTTTATGTCCTTAAGGGAACCTGATTTTCAGAAAAGATTGAACAATCCCTTTTGGAATATCTAATCTATTTAAGATGACCCTAAACAAAAGCCTCCAAATGACTAGTCATTTTCTGAATGCTTTGCCTATAAGAACATGCTGGATATCAAGTCTGTGATAGATAAGATTGATTGCATTGAAACTTCTTGTATCCTTAACGTGACTCATGCATTTTGTGTTTTCTTGCACAGTTTCAAAATGTTTTTGCTTTCATTAAAGAATCTGATGGAAAAATTCTGGGACATGATCTGCAATGTCTGACCGATGTTCTTAGGAACCTGATGCCCTAATTCTCTACCAGATGCTGCATTTGTTCCTATTTCTTCTTGAAATATATCTTACCATAGAGCTACTTTTCAATTCCTGAGAGACTTTGACTCTTACCAATCACTTGAATCCACATATAGGCACCTAGTAGTCTACAACAGACCTGAACCTAAATTTGTAGTTGATCTTGGAATGAGATGATGGAATAGGTTCAAAGGGCAATAGGAGAGCTCTCATTTCTGCCTGTATTAACAGAAGACTCCGCAGTGGTAAACGACAGGACGATCATTGCATGGAATATGAACACCAAAATCAGAAGCATATTCCATCAATTAGGAACATGCAAACTATGCAAGCATTTTGCATGAAAGGGATCTGAATATCTGGACCTACATGAGGTTTTTGCCTGACAAGCACAATTTAATTTTTGTAGTAGTAATAGTATTAATTATGTATCTGACTACACTGAGAAAAATATAAACTTTAATATAGTGTACAAAGGTTGTTGATTTATCTTAAAAATAAACAAAATGGAAATTTTGATCAAGATGTTGAATACATTAAGTCAAGATGACTCTTGCTGTAACAGCTGATGATATTTTATGTACCCACTCATAAAAATGTTACAGATATCTAAAAAATAAACATATTACATACAAATAGAATTTAGTATGGAAGGTAATTTTAAATATTTGATGATATAATTAAGGATTTTTAATGTTCTTTATTTGCAGATTAAAAATTCATAGGGATTTTCATCCTTTTCATCTTTATTAGACAATGTGTTAGTCATAATTATTTGTTTCATATATTATAAACATTTAATGAATAACAACTATTTAAAATAATAACAAAAAAAACCCTTTTCCTTTAATTGTAATGACTGCAGTGTATGGAGATACTACATTGTATGCGGTTACAATGCACATTCTGCCATTATTTCTCCTGTATTTTCTTTAATTGAGGAACACAGATATAGGCTTTCCATTTTTAAAAACCTGAATAATTTCACTGAATTGTCTTAAAATGAAAAAGAAAAAGAAACACATTTCTTCGAGTTCATATTTGAAAAAATCTATTTTTCCTTGGGATCATTTGACTTCCTTGGTATTGAAGATACTTTGGAAAAGTGCTCCAAGGGCACTTAGAAAACGTTACTTGAGAAAATAATCTTCTACACAAGGAACATAGTGATTGAGAGGATCCTTGCTGCCCAGATGAGCTTTTGCTGTTGAAGGCTTGCAGAGTTTGTGTACAGTATCAATGCCACTTACATCCTGGAATCTGTAAGGAGATGGCTGGGAGCAATTTGGTTAGGCTGAAAAGAAAGCATGTCTGAAATAAGGCAGTGTTCTGCCAAGTCCAGACCGTCTCTAGTATTGGACTCTCTGCCAGTGACATTAATTAATGTAAACCAGGGGCCAGGGGGCAGGAGGTGGCTTGCCTGTGTTCTCCCTTCCCACTGAACTGCAGCTGAGGATTTTAAAAAGCACAGTGAGGTATCTTGTGTCGCTAATCTTTTTCTGATTTTTTTTAAAACCATCAATTCTATATTGTATTTATTTATATTATATAAAATCAATTGATTCTGGTAGGATTAAAAGCTACAACACACCTATTCCCTGAATTGAACCCTGCCACTTTCTTCAGGTAAGAGCTGATGTGCATAAAAATTCTTTCTGCCCTTCATCAAACTCTTTTACAGTTTCTCCTCCCTTCCCCACATGGTGCAGGAGGTGTATCAGCCTCTCCTGTTTCACATTTGGCATCTGTCTAAAGTTTAATTTCTTGATTTATACTTAAGATTGCTTGGATGCTCTGAAGGCAGTCCTACCTTGCTAGCTCTGGTAGCTCTGGTGAATGCTTAGGCAAAACCAATGGAAAAGCCCTACAGCATCATGAAATTTAACTATTAGTTATAAGCTTTCACAGCTTTTAACAGAACAGGGGGCATTTTCCTCCTTGGATGACCCTAGAAGAATCTGGACTCTGAGGACAATCATACTGCCAGAAATGGGAGGAGGGTGAATGAACCTTCCTTTCAGTGCTGTGTTAGCGTATAGAAAAGGGAGGCAAAAGTGCTGTGGGCTTCCTTCCAGAGACATCCAAACAAGTCACCAATGAATGGAAAATTTGGAAGTGATTTTCAAGGCAAGTTCTAGTTAGGGTAAATATCTCCAAGGAAAGCAAAGCAGGAAACAGACAGTTAAAGCGAGGGGAGAAAACAAAACAATGAATAACATTATATGCATTTTAATTACAAAGTCACTTTTAAGAAGACTTCTCTTGCTTTTATGACTTTTTTTTTTTTTTTTGTCTTGGGATCTTCCTACTCTTTTTTCTATTCATATTTTCATTTTTTGACTGTTTGCCCACAAAAGAAAGGTAAGAGTACGAAATTGGAAAAGACAAAAATACATAAGAATGAAGAAAAGAGGGAGGGGATTGGAACATCATTTTGTTGTTCAGAAAAGCAGAAAAATTCCAAATAACATTTAGTGTAACATTTTCAAGTAAAACTGTAATAACCTTTTTGAACATTTTTTTCCTCTCAAAAGATTTTAACCAATTATAAAGAATTTTTTTTTGCCAGGAGAGAAGAGCGAGCCCTAAATGGGCATTTGTATTTTTATTAAAAGATAAAAATACAGTCTTTTAGATTTTCTGTGTTAGAGTAGAAAGGCCTTGGCCTTAACCATAAAAACATTCCTTCTAAATCCGTCTGTCTTCTCAGTTTGCCAAAAGCAGAGCTCAAGCATTATATTCTCAGAACTTGGTTTGATTTGAACAGTGCACATCTAGTTTTCCTCACTGACTTTGGACAAGTCATTCTGGATAGGTACCATCTTCCCTAGCTTAGATTTTTAGGTATAAGGTAGGCATCTAGGCTTCTTTCATGGCCACCAATAAAAGCCTCCAGAGGATAATTAGTCTCATCCTAAAATGAGTGCCTAAAAGATGCTGGATGAATTATTTCCTATAACATTAAAGAGAGCCCAGGGTGATTTTCCAAAGCTTAAATGTCTATCTTTTAGTCAGCTAAAGTTAGGCAAGATGACTCCCACTCATAATTTCTCTGTGTCTCAGTTTCCTCCTCTGTACAAAAAGAGATCGCATTTCCCTGCTTCCCTGGGATGCTAGATGCCTAAGTTAATTAAAGTTTGTAAAGCAGGTTGCATTTGTTGGATAAAGGCGTTATATAAATGCAAAGTATGACAGACAGACTGACTGATTGAGTTAGATAAGATAGATATTGTTTGGCATGCCAAAGTAGTATGGATGCCAGATAATATCATCTGAAAAATTCAGAATACAGAAGTCAATGAGGTCTGGGCTGAGTTGAGCCACATAAGGCACTCCCAACAAAGGGATAGCAGGTTTAGTTATACCGTCATCCAAACTCAGAGGAATTCAAAAGTCTGCCCATTTTTGTTATCACACTTAATTTGCTGGAGTTGCAGAGGGAAACATTATGAAAAATAGGTGAGTTTTACTGCTTGTGCATCCCTGAACTCATCGTTATGCACAGTTTTAGAAAATCTACAGTATTTCTTATTCTGTGGACAGAGTATATCATTGTTCTTTTGATGTTTTATCATATTGGGTGTATGAAGGGAATGGTGATTTCAGCTGTGAAATGTAGATTTCACTTATGGTGCTGATGGTGCCTATAGGATAATTAAATATGCACTGTATAATGCCATATATAATTCACAATTGTGTATATAAAATGATTGATGCAGTAAAAGGTCAGTGAACACAGAAACATCACATGATACAAAAAAGACTATCAAAGAGATTAAAAAGAGATTCAGTGGAAAAAAAGAAAAAAATACGCAGAAAAACTAGGCTATGTATGAAGATGGAATTAAAAGACAAGGCCTAAAGATTTTGTAGCATGTATGTATATCTCTGGAGACAACAACACTCAAATAGCCTTAGCCAACAGTCTGATCATTTCCACATGGCAAAGGGAACACAGTGGAAGCAGACAAGCATTTGCGTTGCTCCTTGTTACTGTCTCATGGCAAAAATGAAATTATATCTGCGTATGCCACCACAGGACTGTGAGGTTTCTCCCCAGCAAATTGCAATTGGGTCTGTGCATTGGACAAAGTCATCTGCAATGCAGTACAGCTAGAGACCAACATAGTCATAAGCATAGGGTGGTTCTTCATGCATACACTGGGCACAAAGAAAAACTAATAAATAATGCCCCTGAATTGAGGAAGCCTAGGAGAATGTTTAATTAAAGCTATAAATTCATTTTCCAGTACTTTTAGCCTTTTTCTTGGTCTTGAGTTTTTTGACAGCTAATTTGGATTTCTCTTTCTATATTTGCATATGCTTACACAAGGTGTGAGGACAAAACTTACCCTAATTATTCCCTAGTTACATCCACAAATGCACCGCTGTACCTGTATTTTACAGTTTAAAGGTAGCACACAAGCCTTTCTGTAGCTACCATCACAGAGTGGATTACATCCTCCACCAACATCTAGGAGGGGTTCACAAGTCATCCCCTTCACTCAGCTGTGTGTCTGATTGGGAAACGCAGTAGGTTACCAAATATTGTTTCTGATCTCTGACTGGGGGAGAGACCTTTTGGAAACAGAGAAAGGTGAATAATAAACATTGAGTAGCCTGTGGCAAGCAATGAATGACACACTTCTGGTCCATTTGCTTATGAGCGTGGTGGAGGAATCTTGAGATTTGTAAAGTTTTTCTTGAATTAACTTTCTGTTGCCTGGATACTAATCTAAAATGTTTAGTATGAAACAGTAAACAAAGCAGAATCATTTCATGCATTTGCAAGTGTATTTGTAAGTTATTTTTAATTATTATTGCCTGTTCTGCTCTGTTGCAGATCCCTTGCTATTTCCTGTGTATTAAACAATGACAACAACAACACACTACGGCTAGATTAAAGAGATGAAAGCAGATTTTTTCATTAAGGCTCAAAAGCTAAAGGTTAGATCAGGCTCCAACAGTGAAAACCTGAATGCATTGTAATGAAGGATAAAACATCCTCCAGCATCCACATGATAAAGTACACCCTGACTGCACAAGGAGAGCTGTGGAGGAACGCATTTACAATAAGCATCGGGACAGGTACAATAAACTGTTCAGCTTCCTCCAAAGATGTTATCAAAAGATTCTTAGCCAGTCAATTCCAATCAGAGAGCTAAACATGGGAGGCTTGTCTGTATTCCAGATGACTTCAGATGGGTTGATAGTAAACAACACTGCTCTCTACAATTTGAACTGTTCATTATGACTATTACCAGGCAATGGTAACAATGGCAACAAAAACTTGCAGGAAAAAGTCTATACAGCTTCCACTCCAGCCTGTGAAAAATAACCCCCGTCTTCTCACAAATTCTTAAAAAGTACATACCAAAAAAAAAAAAAAAAAAAGAAAAACTGCAGGCAGGCAGGCAAGCACTTAATCAACTCCAGAAACAATGTCCAGAAGTTCATACCAGCTTTTTGTAAACATACAAAATCCTCTGCAACAAGACAATATTGCTCTATCCTTTATGTTTTGAAGATAAAGAACACCAGCTCTTTATAAATCTGTATGGCTCACCACCACAGTGAAATATGTATATTTAGTAGTAGCTGCACTGCGCTGGTTTGGTCAGGAGATTTTACTAAGCTCCTGAGATCAAACTGAAGGACCTTATGCAGAGGATTATTGCAACTGTAGAGATTTGACTGCAGCTACCATGGTTTATGGCTGCTGACTTTCTGTCCATGTTGTTCTCTAGGCTCAAATGTTTCTTAGCCTGGATTAGCTCAGGAAGTTTCTTTCATTCCCTCATTTTTAGGACACATTACTGTGCCATTTTTCCATGCCATTGCAGATTACATTTGCCTGAAAAGATCACTACAATCTAGTACAGTTTTTATATATCAATTGTCAAATAATAGTTTTCTTAGGAAAAGCATTTGATAAAAAAGGAAGGACTTTGGCTTTTGTATGAATTACACATATACTCTTTAACTTCAAAGAAATGCTATCCACTCTACAGGATTTTCCAAGGTGTTCAAAAAAAGGACTTCTGTTCATTTTGAAACCACCTAGCACAGTGGTGCTTGGTTCTAAGTGGAGCTTCTGGATGTTACCACACTTATAAAGTGATGATAATAACAGCTGTAGTAAACAAAAGGTCTAAAAGCAGTTCACAGTGTAACATCTTGTGAATAATATTTTAGTAGACATCTGAGTATAAAATACTTTGCAATTATCCAGACTCTGTGGCCCTGCAACATTAAGGACTACTGTCATTTCTAGGTGGAGAAGTTTGTCATTCATATGGTGAGCATTGTCAGTAAGCAGATTTTTCCACCCACCCATCTCCCTTGCTTTTATGCACTGGCTTTGTAGTGTTAGTCCCCATAAGCTGTTGGTGGTGAATGAGACATGTTCATGTAGAGTTCCCTGCAGCAACCATTGCCAAAGAGCAGCTGAGAGACTTATAATGATTCACTGGTGCACGATAGCTCTAATTTCCTCTTTCTGTTTTCAGTCTCTCAACATTTTCATTTTCTGATATTCCAGTGCCAGGACTGCTTTGTTCCCTTTTTCCTGAGGAAACAGTCTCTGTTGTTTAATTGAGATATGAGAACAGGACAAAATTTATTCAGTATATGTTTCCTTAGACCACTGTATGCGTATATAAAAACATATGTACGTGTGTGTGTGTATACATATACCTGCATATAAATATATATGTGTGTATCTAACTCTCTCTTTCACTCCATATATGTATGTGTATAGTGACAGAGTAGCAAATCACGGCTCCTACCACCCCCACTACACTCCAAAAGAGACGAGCTCTAAAAACAACTCAGCTACCTAAATTTGCCTGTGGAGATTTTCTTCCCTCTCTCCCATTCTCCCCTCCCCCCAGATAACCCAAATATATGCCTTCTTACACTACCTCCAAGTGCAGTAGCTCAATGACAAGGTAAACCCTTTTTTTCCGAGGATTCCACTTAAAGGTTTTAGAAGTCTTTAACGCCATTAAGTATAATATTCTTGAGGGAAAGTATAGTTTTACCTTAGAAGTTTCATTGTCTCTCATACTATGCTGCTGCTTTTTCTGATTATGTTTCCCCAAAGCACAGTTTAAGGTATAGTTTAAGTTCATTTGAAGTATAATGTATACTTTATACAGTACATATAATTTTACTTACTTTTTCTTAAACCATACTTTATGAGGGGTGTTGAGAGGGCAGAACTAAATCCCAAGACATTGTATAAGTGATTATTAACTGAAAGTGCTTCAATAGGGTATTACTTCTTTTTATAATAAAAGGTGTTGGATCTTTTTCCCTGGGTATCAGAGCAAGTCCTTGCTTGCATCAAAAGAAGCCTGTGTTGCTCTCTGCAAAATATATTAACTAACTCTTTCTAGTGTAATGGTAGCATCTGCTATTAACAACCCAGCCAGCCTGCAGGTCTCATTTTTCTACTCTTTAAGACAAGTAACACTATGTTTGTCTGTGGCCACATCACCTTATTTCAGAAATCGGTCTGATCTTCCAGCCCTCCTTTTAAAACAAAATTCGCATCTCTGCATAAAGAGGTGTTGGTTTAAGTCCAGCTCATGAAGGAAGTCTGTAAGGAGCTGATCTCAGTTTAGTATACACTCGGGTAGGCCATCCTGGCCATGCAAGATACCACTCCTGACTACTCACGGAGTCTGAAGGGTGGGAGGCTGGCATTTCCATCCAATGTGCATGAAAATATCTGCAAGAAATAGAGAGGAGAAACTTGTGAACTGTATCTCAAACACGTTGCAAGTAACTCACATAGGCATAGTCCCTCTAAAATAAAAAATGAAATCCTGTATCATGCCACTCTGTATTTCACCCCATAATTTTGTGTTCTAATTATCAATACAAATCACAGATTTTGTGCTGGTCACACCTAATTTATGAACTGTATAGTATAACAGTTAATTGACTCAGTAGTTAATTCCCCCTTGTATCTTCTCCAGTGATACTCAAGTATTTCAGCCAAGATTTTAATTGATTTTCATAGTAGCCACTCGTTAATAGGATAATTTGTCAATACAATAATAAAACAATTGTTCCTATAGCACTGTGAGTTCAGTTTATCAGATAACAAAGTTAAGGCTGGTTTCATTAATTGAAGGCAGCTGTGGGGTTGGAAGGATGAAAGATATAAATCTCGATGGCACTGTGGAAAACTAGGTCAGAGGGCAGGGGAAAATTAGTTAAGCATGATGGACCAACAGTGACCTGTACAGGTGTTCGGGCTCACTTTCGGGGCATCGCTTCCTCTGTTCCTATTTGGCTCCAGCAAAGCCCATAGGTCAACACGTGTACTCTTATGCCTGGTTTGAATTAAAAGCCAGTCTAGAGCTGCTCACTCCCAAACTCCAGATAATGTTACCTATTAAAAGTAAAACATTTCACAATGTCTTTATGTTGTCATGTATTTCCCAAGGAGCTTTGTTTACATCAGTAAGTGGCTCTTGATTTCCTAAAATAGGAGACTTAAAATAACATTCAAATAATCTACAAAGGTGRAAGAACAATACTACAAAGGGATAAGTGCTATTCATGAAGGTTAAAGGGAAGACTGTAGTGAAATAAAATATCTGTTGAAAATCAGCCTGATTGATACAAATGTATTCATCTATCACATGCAACCCCTCACAACACTAACGGTGTAAGCATTTTTCCCTCTGTCAAACTTTTTAAAGTAATATTTCCCATCTCTCTTCTTTTCAGCCTTGGATACTTTTCTCTGTACTGTGCAACCTTCTGTCTTGATGTGATTCTATATTAACAGAAAACTTAAAAAGCACGAAAAGCTTGCTAAAAGCTATTACTTTTTATTATAATGATTTAACTTCAAACTCAAGTTTCCTTAAGAGAGAAAAGACTCTGGTCTGACACCATACATTCTGTATTATGTGAGCTTACTGCATTAATACGTCAGGCTGAAAATGCCAAAGACATTTGTTTGATCTTGGTTGAAATCAAACACCTTCAGCTATACGAGACACGCAGCTCCAACAAGTAGCTCAACCTTCTAGATGAGGAAAATGAAATAGCCATACTGTAGTGAGTAGGACGAGGGCAGTGTTAGCAGAATGGGTGTTTCTGTGCCACAAGAAGTGGAGAGTTTGCATACAGAAATGTTTCAGAGGGGAGCAAGGAATAAGGTGACTTGCCTTCAGGGTTTCTGGTACAGAGCTTTAAGGGATCAGTCACCACAGTTACTTTCTGAGGTGCACTGTGGTGTACCTCAACTTCCTGATTGATTCAGGAAACTGTGCAAGCCGTGGTATTTATAAGTACGTGTGTTGACCTATGCACATCCCCTGCTGTGCAGGTGGAAGTGAGCCTGAGCAAGGCATTACCTGCAAATGGAAACTCCTGAATGACAGAAGTCCCTGTGCCTCCATTAGAAGAGTCTTGGAAGCAGCTCTTTTTACAATATGATTTTTCTGGCTCATCAACGGTGCACTTCCCTGTCTCCCTCTCACAACTGACTTTTAGACTTTAGAGTCCAACTTTTACGTATCTCAGTTTGGGGCTTCAAAGTGGTGGATGACAGTGTTTGTTGGCTGTATTTCCAATTTCCTCCTTATCAAGTTGGGGATTTCAGAGTCATCTCTCCCATCTTATTTTCTAAACATAGAGGTAATCAGAGCCCAGGAAAACCTGAAATAATTTTGACACAATTTGTCAGAATTGCTTACCTTCAAATTCTCAGAATAAGGGCACAGGAACTGCGGGGGGGGGTGGGGGGGGTGGGAAGAAAGATGAATGTGATGCTTAATGGTTCACATCTTTAGCAAGCAGGATCATCTCAAAGAAAGCCTTCTTTGTTCAAGAAACACAAAGTAGTTTAAAACTGAAATTTTGCTTCACATTTTTAAGAGAGGTTTGGTTACCTTGCTGACTCATGGCAATGATGTCAAGTGCTCAAATTTGCTGGTGGGAGCTTCATTTTAACTTCCTCAGTTACAACATTGTTCATTCTTAACCTACTGTACAAAGCAGTTCATTCCCAATACCACCGAACAATGTTGCTTTAAAGTTCATTTGTCAAATCAATCTCATCTTTGCTCTCTTCACGTAAAAGAAAAGACATCAGGAAAATATAATAATGTTCTTTGTTTGCTTGTTTGTACATTTAAGTGCTATAGATATTCATTAACTCCTCCTTGCAAGGAGTGAAATATCTTTTTCACTTGGGCACCAGTGATACGTTTTTCTCACTGTGGAACTGAAGATTCAGGTGCTAAAACAATGCTTGCTATTTTCCTGTCAAACACTAACGGCACCACCACTAAATTAAATCTTACCTCAATCCTGTATAAAGTAGGGATATAGTAAGAAAAGAAAAAAAAAGGAAAGCCCTTTCATATTATGGTGTAATTTAATGAAGATGTGCTTAGGTACCACAATGCACAAAGAAAATCTGATTTGCCAAAATTTCAATATCAAATTTTAGCCTCTTTTGCACAGTAAGTATAATAATAATTCAATGTAATAATAATTTAAAATATGTGTGTGTATACATATATAGAAAAGCTGTGTCAAATATTGAGTCAGACCTTTCAACTGCTTTAAACCAACACAGGGATTTTGTCAGTGGAACTGTATGAGTTTATGTCAAATGAAGAGCTGAACATTGACAACGGATATATTGATAATAGGAAATAACTTTTTACCTCTGTTTTACTAAGAACAAAATGTTTCTGTCAGCAGAATTAAATATGTGTTTTCATGTGTCTGCAAATCTATCTGTCTATAAATGTGGACAAATATTTGTGCTGATTGAAATAAATATTTTCTGAAGCTTTAGAAGTCAGGTTATTCCATTTGCTTCATTTCTGAGCAAATCACAGGTATTAAGGTAAAATATGAATGTTGCTTATGTCTTTTATAATTAAAACCACTTGATTCTGGCATTTCTAGTAATGTGGTTTTATAACATATCAATAATACTGTATTAAAGAAGCTACTGAAAACCTTTTCTCTGTCACTCAGGAAAAAAAGAAACAAAAATTCTGAGCATTTCTTGCAGGATTGCATAGTCTAAAAGTTTGTGCCTAGACTGTATGAAGGAGAAAAAAAAGTATATATTCAGAGAGACAGTACACAGAAGTGAAAGCAGCTGAACTTCTTGCAAACCACCCTCAGTTGTGAAAAGAGAGAGAACAGCGGCTACCATGTGGCACAAAACCTAAATATATATTATTTTGTTCCTTTTCGTTAAGACTGCATAGGGCATAAGTTGTTTTCAAGCATGCCTCGGACTCCTACAGCTCCAGCTGTCATGTGTAATTAAACATTTGGCCTCCACAATTACTCTACAGTGTACATATGCCAGTATTTCAAGCCTGGAATATGCATTTCAAAGAAGAATAATTCCCTGGAAATCCTAAATTGACAGGAGCAAAGACAGCCTGAAGGAAAGTAGTCAGAGAAAACTGTAAGGTCGGGATCTAATGATTAAAAAAGAAACTTCAAGAAGAACTTCAACCCTTAACTAAACCAATGGGAAAAAGAACGACAGTTGGCAAGCAGATTTCTGCATAGGGATCCTGATTAGGGAGCCTCTTGGGTTAATTTAATATTATCAGTGTTGTTCACCTTGCTGTAGTATGCCTTACCATTAATACCATTTAAACAGATTTCTTTTTTCTTAAAGCATATTTGGCATCATTTATTTTCCATGAATACTGATCATGGCAATATTAAATTTGATGATTCATATTGAATCCGAGGTTGATTTATCAGCAAAGTGAGTTGTTTTTTTGGTTTGGTTTTTTTTTTTTTTTCTTTTTTTCTCTCCGGCTCCACATGCTTGCATTTACTACTCGTGCTGTTGCCCTAAGTAATGCTGAGTTTGCATTCCTGTTAGGAACCTGCTTTTTAGCATTTTGTGTGAGGACCATTTGTAAAGAAATAGCTAAAGACCCTAGATTTCTAATGTAAGCTTAAGAACAATGGACATAGAGAAACCCAGATGTTTTTAAACAGACAAAAAAGAAGTTAAGCAGTAATAAAAAATGAGTGAATAAGTTTCTTGTTTACAAAAATGGTTTTCTGTAGCGTGTCTCTGGGGTCCAAGGATCTATTTTCCACCCTTGATCATCTGTTTAGTAGCCCTTAAATGTAAAGGACTATGAACCTGGTCCAAGGGCTTGAGGCATGGAGAAAAACTTTGAAAAAAATTGAGCAATCTTCTATTAAGACATGTGAAAATGCACTCATCTACTTAGCTTTCCAAAAGTTCGACACTGAAGACTGAACTGGTTCAACATAGGTTCCCTTCCGTACCGAACAGAGAAAAATAAGCACTTCCAGTGTACAATGCACTCAATGCATCATACACTGAAATTATTACGCATTATTATAATTATAATGCATTATTCTTCAATAATAAACCAGAAACACACTATAAAAGACAGACAAGTATGACTAGAGCAGACTTAGATATCTAAATTTGAAACATCTGCATTAATCTGGGATGAATTCCTACTTATGAGGAACATTTTTTTCTTAATTCTTGCCTTAATATCACTTAGCTTTAGCGTAAGTGACAGGAGGGACAGGAGTATTTCCACCAGTGGAACTGTGTCAGTGACAATGGAGAATTACCCCAAAAGGCTGTTGTCAACCATGCTAACCTGTTAGTACTGCAGGCATCCCAGCCTTTTTCCATTTCAGACTCAGCTAAGGCATTTATCTTTAACTGATTGTAACTTACTATCTTAATAAAAAATTAAAGTTCACATCATTGTAAGGTGCCATGGCATGACAGCAAGCTACAATGCCTGTCACTGTGAATGATGGAATGACAATACATTCATGTGAACCCTCATGCACAAACACACATACAAGGAAACAATGTTTTAATGCAGCTTGGTATTAGGCTCTAGCCTGCAAGTGTTTTGTACTGAAAAAGCAACTTTGGCAAAGGAGGAACAGGACCACAATATAACTGAATCATCAACTTCTATTCAGCCCTATTCAGGTTAAAGTACAAGAAAAGTTATACTAAACTACGTGTCACTTTTCTCATGATTTTTGGTTTCACTTCAAAATCCAACTCTGCCAAGTCTGAGGCTGTTGATAAGGAGTTGAGTACAGCTTTTCCTCGTTAGAGCTGATCACTGAGGCACCAACTTGGTAAGTAGGAGCTATCAACTTCATTGACTTTAACTGCTAATTTCCATATTTCTTTTAATAGATGCTAGTGTTGCAGACTATTCCGGAAAAGAGGCAGTCTACCTGCTAATTCTGGCAGTGGCAGTAGCTTTGGAGTACTGGCATGAGAATGGTCCTTCTGGTTAAAAACACAGAGGAGTAACTCTGAGCCACAAGAGATCTGTGTTGCTCTTCCCATACCAATTCTGCCCCAGCCAAGCCTGGAAAGGTCCTTGCTCCTGCACTGCAGCTTTGCTCTCTGCATTTCATGTAAGCAAGCTAAATCCACATGTTGAGAGAAGTTCATAGTGCTCAACTATTGGAAAAATGGGCCACAATACAATTGTAAAATGCCAGTACAAAATCACTCCTCCTTAGAAGTCCCTGCCTGACTTTCCATTCCTTCATCCTGGGACAGGAGAATTCTGCTGTTTCAAAGCAATCTTTTGTTGATTTAAGTTGATCTAGTTGTCTCAGAAGGCAGGGGCTTCAAAATCAAAGCCCCAAACATCAACTTATTGACTACACGCTGCACTTTAAGGGTGTAGTATTAATGCAGGAAAAGGCTTACCTCAGCCCCCACCCTCTTTCCCCAGTTTTTCTTTTGTTTTCAAAAGCTATCTGACCTTGTCCTTTCATTCTGAGAAGCCGACTGTTGGAAGGAGGAAGGATGCTGGGAGGGAGRAGAGAGAGAGAAAGAGCAGGAAGGGAGAACGTATCACAGAGTTTAGGAAACTGTCAGCATGACTGAAAGGCACTGACCATTATAATTTTAATAAAGACTGTATCCTGTAATGGAAAAAACCTCCTGCTGGCTCAAGGCTGTGGATCAGAAAGTAAAAACTTACCTCTACTCAAGTCAATTGAAAAAAATGGCATTGACTTTGGTGAAGACAGGATGTCTACTGAACCTTAAGAGGTTTCTTTAATAGTTAGAGATGCCAAATTCTAAAAAATAAGGGTAAGTCTTGAAGTTTCACTCCATATTCAGACGTCACTGAATTTTTTTAACAAATGGAATGATCTATAGTATTGTCTTACCCATTGCTACCTCCTATTGTTGTGCTTTTTCCCTACTTTTTGTTGTTAGGCTCATTGTCTCTGTCATCAGCCAATCCTCTTATGTTCCCGTTGCCTGCCCAGACAAGCTCTGGAATAGTATGCTGCTACTTTGATCCATATCCAAAAAATGAGAAAGAGTATGAAGTGAAAAACATAATTTTTAGTCTCTTAGTGGATGCTCTACAGTAATTCTTTAAAGGTGTTGTCCCTAAGGTGGTCAAATGATCTCATTCTGTCCCATCCCTCCTTTCCAGAGCTAATTATAAGTCTGAAAGTAGTTTAGTATGCTGGAAAAATTTACATCATGAAAAATAGGTTGTAGTAAGTGGAAATTGTCTTTTGATCTTTGGTCCCTTCCTCTTCTTACTGAAAAGTGAAAAACATTTTTTCTAATGAAAATCTTGCACCCCTTGGCATTGTCTGCCCACTCATTTCTGAAATCAGTTGAAGTCTTAAGATTTGGAAGCACTTTTTTTTTTTTTTAATCCAAAATTTTATGTGCACTTATAAAGTGGGGAATGGCAACAATAGAACAGAAATGTGGGGCTCATGGTGAGTTGCAAACTAAATGTAAAWTGATAACATGATTTTCTTACCCAAAATATTCTCATTTTGTGGGGGATTAGCAGGGTTGTCACACATAAGATACAGAACATAGTTCTGTCCAGCCTACCCTGGTGAGGCTGGAGTTCTGTGTCCGCTTTTGAGCATCACACTTAAAGAAAGATAAATGGGAGAAGCCCAGAGGAGAGCATGAAAAATGAGATAAGGTTTAGAAGACATGACCTGTGAGTAAAGGTTGAGAGAATTAATTTAGTCTAGAAAAAAAAAAGAAAAAAAAAGGAGACTGAGGCAGAACATGACAGCCATCCTCTACCATGTAAAAGATGGTTATAAAGATGGTACTCATTTCTTCCTCATTGCCAGCAGTGGAAAGAGTAGAGAAAAAAGGCTTAATTTAAAAAAAAAAAATCAGTCTAGATATTAGGAAAAAGCCTATTGTTGTGACAAAATCCCAGAGAATGTTGCCCATGAAGTTTCAGTAACCCCTCCCTTTAGAGGTTTTTAAGACAAGATAGACAAATACAAGTTAGGAATGTCCAAGGAAATCTTGATCCTGCTTTAAGGTGAACCAGATAACCTCTTGAATTTCTATCCATCTCTAAATTTCAGTGATTCAACGTCTTCTTCAGTCTTTCCTAAACTATCATAAAATGGGAGGACTGTGCTAGTTGTAGACAACACCTAGACCTCTGAGGTCCTTGTGTATAATGTACAGGCTGGTTTACAATACTGTCAAATCTGTTGTCATTTCAAAAGAAGCAGCACATTTTCAACCCTGATGGTTGCAAAGATGAATTCCTTTATTGAATCAAACGTTATTGATACAGTGTTGTCTTCCTGGTCTGGACAACCTGAATCAATTATTCTGAAGGATGTGAATTTCCCTACCTTTTATGCATCTCCCTGAAATTCACTGCTGTTGATGATGGAGTACAGTGGGATTTATCTCACCTTGCTGAAATCACCTAAAGTCAAGAAGGGTGGGATTCAATTAAATGTAATGCTGGACAACAGCTGTGTATTGCAGATGAACAATTTCAGATGCCTAAATATAGCCATCTACAGTCCTATTATAGCTAGCTGCAGTCTAGTTAATTCATCCAGAAGAGTTTCTGGAGTGATTTGGCTGACCAAGCGTACATGCCCACTTGAAGGTGAGCTGGCTAGCTCCCCACATTGTTGTGAATGGATTGACTGGGATTTGAATGGACTGTAAAAGTAGCTTAGGCAACTAGCTCATGCAGACATCTTCTGTGGGATACCTGGGGCACAATGTACCTGCCTTATTTTGGATGTTTACTGTAGGATGAATTGAATTGGGCTAATTCAGCTGCCTAAGCATAGTTTGTCACATGCTCTATGTTATGCCTCCAGAAGGGTGCAGGTCTCAGCATTTCTGTCAGTCTGGCACCAGGCACCTACGTTCAGGCAACTGAAGTGATCCTGACATTTCCTAAAAGTGCCTGATTCTGTCCATTGACTATAATGGGAGTCTGGATAGAGGAAAGAGGAAATCTTACTCTTACGGACTTGTTTACACCAACTTATATGAAGTTAGATAAGACGAATCCTGCCTACTATGTTTACATTGACAATATAAGCAAGGCTTTCATGGTGAGATAAGTGATTAGGAAGTAGGCAAAGATGAAAATTTTTCAGGAAATGCCAAAGGAATGAAAGGGAGACTCAGAAGGCTAAGGAAGAAGTAAAGAAGCTGGAAAAAGAAAAATGAGGGAAGAAAAGAAAAAGGCCAGAAATGTGGTTGTCCTAAGGAGGAACTTTTTTCCTCGTTGCCTTTTACTAAGAGTAACAACAATGTACTAAGCAAATACATATGGACAATAACTTAAATGTAGTCAAAAATAAAATATTTTACCCTAACTTTAACATCAATACAAATCTCCCACTCGTATTGGCAGGCCTCCTAGCATATAAAGCAAGATGTTTGTAACTCTGCATTTGTTTCAAAGCCCATGTAGCTGATATAAAAATGGAATTAATCTCTCTCTATCCAATGAGTTTAATGTCCCAGGATTAAGGGGAATAGTGTGGTTTTCAAGGTATAGCTCTGAATAGGGATGGTGCAGAACATTAGTCAATAGGGAAACACATTTTTCTTAGTATCACTCTCATGTGCATCCAATCTGCTTGAGCACCGTAAGGTACTGTGAGCTATGTTTTCCAATTTGCTTCAAAGTGGAAAAGTTTGGGATTTTCTTTCTTAGCTTTCTGGCACTACTTTGTCTATTTACCCTTTGCTATCATCAGCCTCTTTCTTATCAGAAGGAGGCTCTAATGGAATCCCACATATATAATAAAGGTCCCATTTTAAAGCTTAAATGTTTGGTACTTACTGCAATAATGAAAACACATTATTTGTATAAGAAGCTGTAGGACTAAATGTTTGCACTTATATAGTGTATGAACATTAACTAATAATTATGTTCAGCAGAAACTTGTCAGTCTTTCACAATAATAGGACAAATAATGCAAGAGTTATGAAAGAATAGCAAGCAAAGCAATGATTTTGAAATCACAGCATAAAGTTATGAGTTAAAATATATGTCATTACAATCTGCTTATTGAGGTATCACTGAAAACTAATTCTTTTGCATGTTAACAAGAAAGGTTTGCAGCAGCGATTAGATGGGAATAAAAATAAGAATAGTCATTAATTTGGCAGGCATGGAACATATATCGAAGGATGGCTATGAGGACGGTATAAAAACTGCAGTCAATGGTCAGATCAGAGGTGATCTTATGAATGACGTTAGGTCATCAGAATTTCCCAGATRCCCATTTCAGCTTTCCTCAGCGCTGACCAGGAGGATAAAGCACCTTTTGATTAAAAATAAATAAATAAAAATAAACCCAACATACTGAATTCGCCTTCCCTGTTCCATCCTTCACCTCTCTGAAGTGACTGCCAAGAAGTAGCATGGTGTCAACAGAGCAACATTACTAATAGTTCCTGTAATGTAACGTTTTCCATTAGGAACTAACCTGGAGCTGCCAAAATTGGTTTACATACCATAACAGCTGTAGTATGACCAAGTAATAATAATGGCTTTCAGCCAATTAACTCACCTGTGTTGGATTTGAGCTGTTTGTGTGCAGATTAAAGCCTTTAAATCCAGTCACCTTCTAAAATGTTCTGTCAGTTAGGTTGTACTCATCTGCTTGGCAGCTGTTTCCTCACCTAGGAAACAATTCCCACCCACCACGGGCTCCTACCACGCACACATCTCCTGTTCAGTTTGGAGTAGATAGTGTTTACAGGTCGTACCTGGGAAAAACAGGTCAGTTTTTACAGTCAGCTGTGCTCTCCAGTTCTAGAAGATCTTAATAAAAATCCTATTGGAAGAGATTTGCTTCCACCAAAGAGATTTTCTATCAAAGTGGCAAAAAACAAGCTCAGCCTACCAGTGAATCTATTCAATATCATTTAGTTTGTGATTAGGTGAACATCTGGCTTTGAACGAAGAACTGTGCGGTATCTTCTGTAGCAAGGATTGGAAAAAAGTTTGCAAAAAACTTTCCTGTAACAGTTCGGTTTCTAAAGAGAATAAATAAGTCAGTAAAATCTAAAACTTGTCTTGCTTTTAGTTGGTTTTATTATTTGGAGAGAGATTGGTATCATCTATCTCCAATCGTATATTACTGCAGCTGATGTCAGATTGCCCTTCCTCCTGTCTGCTCCAGCACTGCTAAAGTTAGTTGGTGTTCATTACATCTTCAATGATTTGAAAATGGAAAATACATAGAAATGTAGTAGCTTCATTTATTCATCTATAAAGAACTTTTGTAAGTCCTTTACTTATTTTGTGCCTTTAATTACAGAAGAGAGATCCAAAGCCCAAGATGTGCACCTGTAGCTACATTTTAGACATTCAAATTAATAAATAATAAGACTTGACAGGGTCACAGCAAAGGTGGCCCAGCTGCAGGCATGTTTAGGCTGCAGATTTACCAAGTGACTTAAAGCCAGTGACTGGCAGTTCTAACTTGGGCAGCAATATTTTCCACATCTGAAAAGAGCAGAATCTGTGTAGCATCTTTACTCCCTTCATTTAAAGTGTTTATCGCTTGCTTACAACACCTTAAGTTCACAATTCATGTATATTATTGTGTATCTCAAACTGTAGAAGCAAGATTACTTGACAACACAGGATTCATAGGAAACCTTAGAGCCATGATATGCTTTTCAAGCTACTTTGTTGTGGCAGTTGAGTAAACTAAACTGAAACTTTTTCTTTTTTTTTTTTAATTTTTTTTTTCCAACTACACAGCAGCCAAGATCACAGAAATATCATGTCAAAATAAACACTTGTCTACACAGGTGACAGCCTCAGGAAGAGTTCGTGACCAAAATCGCATGGAAGTATAATTATACCTTTGCTGTTGTGGAGGGTGGTCTTTGCAGGTCAGGGCTGAGGTCCTTGGCTGCATG
Organism: Phoebastria nigripes; assembly: GCA_035582835.1. Lineage (NCBI taxonomy): Eukaryota > Metazoa > Chordata > Aves > Procellariiformes > Diomedeidae > Phoebastria > Phoebastria nigripes. The sequence goes on from JAYKAV010002806.1 coordinate 899,779, forward strand.
GGGGAACTTACTCACACTTAGGTAGTCACCTTATCTTGACTTGGGAATGTCAGAAAGTTTAGTCATCTGTGACAAAAATAATTTCTTTTATTTTATTTTTACTTGGTTTTCATCCTTCAAGAGAAACAGAGGAAGATGGGTAGAAGAGAGATCTAGAGCTGCACATTTCTGGATGTCTTTASCCCACCTACACCACATCCCCACACAGAAATGTCAGATTATACCTTGGAAACACACCCGAACACAGAGGGCTGTATTCAAGCATTGACCGTTGCTGTGGCTGACTGTCAAGCCAGCCAAGCCTCTTCCAGATTAAAACACACAGGACCCTGAGAAGAAGAACTTCCCAGAGCTTTTTCTCTTTGGCTACCCTGCTGTCTGCTGATTACCTTTCCTTCATCCGCCTCCTTCTGCGGGCTCATGTGCCAGGAAACATCAGCAAAAAGCCATGTGCATTGTGGAGGGAGACGATCATGGTTGTGGGCCAGGTAACACTGTGGGACCCTGAGGGCCTCAGTGTCTAATCCTGTCCTGACCTGGACCACCTACAAATACTGTGACAAACCACACTTGCACCATGTAATGGCAGGAAGGAGAGAGTTATCAGCCACAAATATTTCATACTTAGAGCTATATAGCTGAGTCAAAATAGTACTGTCTGACAGGAAAGGTTCGTTACCTTGGGAGATGCGAGTACAGCCCTACTGCAGTCCGACCTTGTAGGACTGTACCCAAACTGAGCACAGAGCTGTGCTGCATGGGTGCATTACATTGGGGGTACAGCGCCGTGCCTACAGCATTGAGAAGGTACCCTCTTGATCTCCACTCCTTGTCTGTTTCAGGATAAATAATACCTATTGCTGTGTTTGCCAGAGTTGCTTCTGAGCTTCTTGGTAGTATTGGTAAATGGTGATAACCCATGGATAAGGAGGTGGTCTGAGGCCAGAGTGAAATTTTCTCTGCCATGAGAAGGAGCAAGGAAGAGGAAAAAGAATTAAGTGCAGAGAAGGGGGAAGGGAAGGACTGGTGAGCCCTGGAAATTTGGGTCTGCTGCTTCTGCTGCCTTTGGTCAGACCCAGACTTTCCTCCATAGCAACAGCATCCTGATTCTCCTACTATGGCCATGGGATCATCACCATAATAATATCCAGTACCTTGAGTCAGCCATGATCATGACCAAAACCAAATATATCCAGATCCAGGATCCAGAAAAGGGAAAGTGCAAAATATTTTCCTCTGTTCCTGAAATGAGGTGGAAATATAAAAACCAGAAGACTAGGATTCCAGTTTGTTTTAGCATAATCTGTATTACTAAGTGAGGATATGTCCCCTAACCTTTAACTGAGTATAAGTTCACAGCAAAACTATTATGTACAGATAAACCTGCCACAGACATTTTGTGAGCTGCAGGTAAAAATAAAAAACATGTGAGKTGATTAAGCTTGCTTATTGATAAATATACACTTAACAATACACTATTAATTCTGAGTACACCAGTGAATAGCATTTGTGGTTCTGAAGACAACAGCAATCATATTACTCAGGAGAGAAAGCAACGATGAAGTGAAAAAGAAGGATAGAGCACATATTTTGATACATAGCCATTCTACACTGGTTTAAAAGTATAAAGCAATTTATTCAACTTATTTAAGTAAGAGTTTATAAAATATTCTTGGACTCTGTTTTGTGCATTTATCGAATTCAAAACTTCACATATAAAAATGACTAGAACTTGATTTCTGGTCTCATATAAAAAAAAGGTGATTTATATTTGAGGAAACAATAAGTCTCAAGACCCACAACTATCTCTTACCGAGGTAGTTTTTTCTCCCTGGGGGAAGAGAAAAGCTATTGGAGCACACATAAAATTTAGGTGCTTTAAGAATTTCTCCAGGACTTCTGTTAGATTTGCTATCAGAAAAGGCAATAAAATGGGAATTTATGTTTTTTCCTTAACAAATCTTGTGCTTTCTGATCTGGTGTTTTGTCATTGCAATTAGGGCTGTTCCTTGAAGTAGCAAACTGAAAAGTGGTGCCACAGTGTTTATTTTAGGTATGAACATTTAAAGAATATGAGGAATGTTGGGAAAATAAAGTTCATATATGTTATTCACATTTTTTTTTTCTGACAGATTGCCTCTTCACAGAGTAAGGGTATGGCTTGATCATGACTTACAAGAAGAGATACTGATTTAAGTTACTTTCCTCAGTAAAGATTGCAGTCATGTAGGAAATTAATTTATGGTTGCAATAAGATTTCAGGCTGTACCTATTCTAGGTGAGAACATCTTCCTAATATCTCCCCAAAAGAATTGGCAACAAAGGAGTAGAACAATTAGGACATGTAATAATTTCTACTGTCAGTGCTGGATCACTTCTGCAGTATGGTAATGTTCCACACAGCATCTTTAAATAGTTTGCGTAGGGTTTATCTCATCCTCTACCTGCATCTCTTGCATAGAGCCTCCAGTGATGTTATAGATACTTATAGGACTTAGCTGGCTTCACTCTATTAGTGAGCTCCCTTTTATGACAGTCTGCAAATCAGAGCTGGACACAGGAAACATATTGAGGTACCCAGGGCAAATGTTGCAAACCCTGAAGGGCTTCAAGTAAAAAGGAGCCACTCTTGGTTGTCCTTCAGCTCAAACAGGGAGATGATTCTGGTTACTGGGTTGCTTCTACTTTCATCCAATGACTGTCTATATTAGTTTATGGAATATATTAACGCTTCTAAGACAAAGACCAGAACCTCAAAGAACAGCGTCCCAGCTGTGGATGCTCACTATTAGGCTAGAAAAGCAAGTTTCATCTTATTTGCTCATTCTCTGGCCCTATGATATTTTACATTTAGGGTGATGCAAAGACATATCGATTACAAGTCTTTTGTGTCTTGGTTAGTTGGGCTTTCTCCCAGGGAGCAAAAGCAAGGTCTGCACAACAGTTTAGTCTTCTCCCAGATCCCACCACAAGTCTCATGCAGTGCTTTTCATCTCTAACTCCTTTAAAACATAAATCCAAAGTTTGATCTATGGTTGTGTAGATGCGAGAGGCCGATGGTCACATAAGAGCTCTTGCACTATACATCATTCCAGACAGACATAATAAGCAGTCAGGAGTCAAGCTGCAAGAAGAAAGTCCATCCCGTCATTCTTTTTTTCAAGTGAGTATCAAGGAGACAATGTCCACTGATATTTTGTTTTCATATATGACAAATTGAATTTAAATAGTAGTTTCTGTCATCCTGCTCTGGAGCCAAGGATCTTTAAGCATAAAGAGCTTGCAGACAACATTCTCTCCTCATCCCACTACATTCCTATTTCTGTCCAACCCCATGAAGCCTAAGACTCACATAAGCAACTTGGAAATTGTATCCAGCAGTTTTTACAAACACCTAATTTATTCTGAGATACTTTTTTCCCCCCGCTTTGGTAGCATCATCAAGGAAATGTCTGCAATTTAACATGGAGAAAATGAAGAAGGGGAAGAGGATTGTGGTGGGTTGACCTTGGCTAGCCACCAGGTGCCCACCAAGCCACTCTATCACTCTCCCTCATCAACAGGACAGGGGGAGAAAATACTATGAAAAGCACGTAGGTCGAGATAAGGACAGGGAGATCACTTGCCAATTAACATCATGGGCAAAACAGATTAGACTTGGGAAAATTAATTTAATTTATGGCCAATTAAACAGAGTAGGTGTCCTGGTTCCGGCTGGGACAGAGTTAACTTTCTTCCCAGTAGCTGGGGGGGTGTGCTGTGTTTTGGATTTGGTATAATAGGASCGTTGATGGCCCATTGATGTTTTACGTGTTGCTGGGTGGTGCTTGCACCAGGCACTTTTTGGCCTCCCATGCCCTGCCAGGTGTATGGGAAGCTGGCGGGGGGAGCATAGCCGGGGTGGTTGACCCAGCTGGCCAATGGGGTATTCCATACCATGCAACGTCATGCTCAGTATAAAAACTAAGGGTGTGGGGGGGCTCTGGGTTCCGGGACGGGCTCGCACATTTTTCGGGCACGCGTCGGTTCGGCAACGCGTCGGGTCAGCAACGCATCGGTTCGGCGGGTGGTAAGCAGTTGCATTGTGCATCGCCTGTTTTGTATATCCTATTGTTGTTGTTGTTAYCACTGTTACTATTACTGTTCTACTTTGTTTTATTTCAATTATTAATCTGTTTTTATCTCAACCC
>JAYKAV010002807.1:0-28131 GCA_035582835.1 Phoebastria nigripes
ATTCCCCGGAGGAGCTCTGACGCCTGGGCTTCGAGGGGCACGATGCAGCCCCAGCACCACCTCAGCGCAGGCGAGGAGAGAGGCACCATGCCCTTCTGCTCTGGCCGGCAGATTTCACTTGGGCGCCGCTAAGCCGGAGCAGCCCCGCACCGCCCTCAGACCCATCCCACCCCACGCAGGAGGCCTTGCTGGCTCACTCATCAGCTCCGTGAGCAAATGCCCACCAGCTGGCACATCTCCCCAGGTGGGGAGCTGGCATGTGAACTTCAGACTATACGGAGCATCTTACGCACGGCGGTGCGCATCCTCTGGGAGGGGCACGAGGGACATGCTGGACAGCACGTTCCATAGCCTAAAACCCTCCAGGTTTTATTTACAACTACTCCTTCTTGGCAGAGAGATGCTGAACCAACTTGCTCCATACATGAAGGGAGCACCCATTGCTGCTCTTTGGTCAGCGCAAGTTCTTGTATGCGCACAGCACACAGCAGAATRCCCTTTCTCACAATYCTTGCTCTAACAYRACYAGCTTGCASTTTCCATTAGGTTAATAACTCCAGATCAGCTACATCAAAAATGCCCTTCTTGCTGCTTCTCCGGCAGAGCAGCCCCCTCTGGACTGACGCAAACACACCCCTTTCTGTCAGTCAGAGCCGGAGTTTTGAAAGCAGCTTTTCCAAAAGCTCCAAATACTTAAATAGCCTCCATCGTTTTGATACTGGAGCCCTGTATGATGTTGAATGGGGTCGAGCTCCTTTCAGAAGGAAACAGACAAGCGCCAGCCACAACAGGGGAAGGGAATTGCACGGCTGATCTGCAGGTCTTGCACGGATTGTGCAGGAGTCAGCAGAGCGTGGAAATTCAGGGGCAACTCTCCTAGCTGGCAGCTGAAGTGTTTCAGAGGCAATGCCATCTTTTCTTCACGGGCAAAGGCTCACTGGATACCCTCAGCAATTGCTGCCCTAAGTAATTGCACTCCTAACTGCTAGGAGCTCTGCACTAGGGCAAAAACGAGGGGGGTTAGAAAAGAAATCCCTCAATCGTTTTTGGGGAAAAAAATAAAAAATCCCTACGCACTCAAAAGGGAGAAACGTCAGATGTCGAGACCTTAGTGTGGTCTTTCTTGCCATTTCCCTGCCATTCGTTTACCTCCCTCTGTGGTTAGTTGAGAACTGCAGATCAGCATTTGGTCCGGAGTTACAAGCCGGAGTCGATGGTGCTATTGTACACGCAGCTGCCTATTTGCTAGTGCTTTATACGGACTTAGAGCCTCTGCTAAAACATTGCAATACAAAGTTGTGCCCCATTCTCTTTTCCATAGCACCCATGTCCCAATGTACATTGCAGCCAAAACTCTTAATAAATAAAGGAGTATTTAAACGCCATTAGGAAATGATAGCAGGCATCCCAGCCGTCTGCAAACAAAGCTGTCTCAACTCTGAGTCCTGACAGAGTGACTTGTTTGTAACAGGACTGAATGACCGGTAGGTGCCTATTGCCCTTGCCTTTGCTGGAATACATTGTACGGACTGTCTGCAGTCTGGGCATTTCTTAGTACGTCCCTCTTTCTAAAATTTCTTACCGTTTCTTTACAGAAATAAAGTCTCAAATGTACATCTGGACAGTGTCAGTATTTGGACGAGTCCCTTTCCCTTCCCTTCCCTTCCCTTCCCTTCCCTTCCCTTCCCTCCCCTTCCCTTTCCTTCCCTTCCCTTCCCTTCCCTTCCCTTCCCTTCCTTTTCCTCCTCTCTCCTTCTCTGTGTTTCACCTCTCTCTCTCTGATATTTAACTGTACAAGAAGACAAGAAGGTCATGCAAGGGTTGCACTTGTGTGAGCCTGTTCTTTCTCCCAGGAGCTTTGTTTTTTCTCATAGGAAACSTGAGGAGACACCTGCATCCAAGAAAAGGTCTTGACCAGGAAAGAACTGAGCATGTTACTACTTCTTCTAATYGGGGAAAGAAAATCACGCCTTTTTGTCCGGAAGGCCACTGCTCAATATTTCCATTATCTTGCTATGCTTTTGATCTCCTCTACCTTCCCATTGGCCCCGTGCTCACCTCTTGAGTGACAAGAAGGTCCAGACTTGTGCCTGGGTCCTGACCATGATGTTGCCTTGCTCTTGCAGCGCAAAGTGGTGAGGCTTTGCTTTGAGCCACAATACAAGCCAAGGGACTGATGGGAAGGAGGAGTCGAAAAAGCCAGKTTAAATGGTGCCCAGAATCCCACCCACCCTCCACAACAGGAAAAAGCCCMTCGCAGGACGGATGAAGACCGGGATGTGTTTTCCACTTCCGTATTTATTCTAGTCATTCCGTAGCCGAGACAGTCATTTCAGTATTTATTCTAGTTGATCGCGTAGCTTTGTAAGAGTTGAAACACCCAGGTCATCAAGAAGGCTGATCTAGAAGGTAGTTGATCTGAACTGGCCCCGACTACCTACGATGTGACAGCGGCCATAACTTGGGTTAATCACAGGTTGTCCTGTGACATAAGGACGTACAGCTCTTTCACCTTACTCCTTTGAAGCTTCGGCTTTTGGGCATGAAGGCCTTATTTACCTTTCTTTTCAGAGTTGCTCCTCCTTTTAGCGTTGTCTATGATGAGGAAAAGATCCTTTCTCTATGTATGTTAATTTATTTRCATTTAAAAAGCAGCATGAAATCCTATTACACTAATGATGAGAGAGCAGGCCAGTTTTTAAGAACCACCTTCTAGAAGCAGAGGGGCAGGCAATCCCACGGTGTCATAAGCCAAGCAAGAGGGGCAGAAGACCGGCTTGGCTGAACAGGGAACTCCTTTTACAACTCGGGCGGAAAAAGAAACTGCGTGATCTCTGGAAGCCAGGTCAGGCTTCRCAGGAAGATCACAGAGCTGTAGTTCGCACGTGTAGGGAGAAAACACGAAAGGCCAAAGCTCCCCTAGAGTTGAAACCGGCCAGTGTTGTGTCAAACAATAGGAAGGGCTTTTTCAAGTATGTTCATAGCAAGAGGAGGTCTAAGGAAATTACTGGACCGATACTTGATGAAGGCGGTCACCTGACARACGGCGATGAGGAAGAGGCGGAGGCATTTAATGCTTTTTTTGCCTCAGTCTTTAATAGTAATGATAAACCTTGGGGTGCCCAGTCCCCTGAGCYGGAGGACCAYGAGTGCAGGAACAGGGACGCACCATCTGTGGGCACTGAAATTGTAAGGGACCAGCTGTACCAGCTGAACATTCGCAAGTCCATGGGGCCCGATGGGATTCATCCCAGAGTCCTGAAGGAGCTAGCGGATGTTATGGCAGCACCCCTCTCAATCATCTACCAAAGGTCTTGGGAGTCTGGGGAGGTCCCTGCTGACTGGAAGCTAGCCAGTGTTATTCCAATTTACAGAAAGGGCGTGAGGGAAGACCCAGGGACCTGTTAGTCTAACCGCAGTTCCTAGAAAAATTATGGAGAAGATCATACCCGGTRCTATTGWTAAGCATTKGAAGAATAAYGCAATCATCAGGCACAGTCCACATGGGTTCACAAAGGAAAAGTCCTGTTTCACTGATTTGACATCCTTCTACGCTAAGGTCACCCACCTAGTGGATGAAGGGAAGGCGGTGGATGTCGTTTGTCTGGRTTTTAGTAARGCTTTTGATACRGTCCCTCACAGCATCCTTCTGGACAAGGTGTCCAACTGTGAGATGAGCAGGTACACRGTGCACTGGGCGAAGAACTGCCTGAACGGCAGGTCTCAAAGGCTTGTAGTCAATGGCTGGTATAGTAACACAAAGTAAATTAAGGTTTCCCATTTTTAACAACTTTTASAGARTATTTTTACATTTTCTTCTGCAGCCACTGAGGAAGGTGAAGCTTRTCWGAATGGATGAATCATAGTGGGTGAAGGGAAGGTGGTGGGTGTAGTTTTTCTGGATTTTAGTAAGGCTTGTATGTTAAATGCTGATACAGCAAGAACACAGAACTTTCTCAGCAGCTAATTGAAACTGAGTTACTTCCTAGAAGAATCAATAACTATACAAGGATTTTCTACCTGCTGTTTATACAAACATGTGTAGGATTTTGCTATTAAAAAAAAGATGCAGCACATCTAATGTAAGAAACCTGTGGTTTTTGTCCTCTAGGAAAAGAGGAATGAAGACACACACACAGAAGATGACAATCACATTTTATACAGTTCCATAAAGCACTCTGACTTGGCCTGATCCACAATGATTTTTTTGCATTTAACTGCCGATTATTCTAGCAAAATGCTCTTTTTTTCTTCCCTCTCCCCATATTGCAGCGTAGGTCCATCATGTATTTCAGTCATGTGGTGTGACACAAAAAAGACCTCTTCTAAAAACCCTCCTCTTTTCCCACTAGAGGGCTCTCCCAAAATACTGATGGGAGATCCACTGACGGAGACTCTTCTACTCTAGACAGGCATTTATAGTAATGTTTTGGGCATGGTAATGCTAGCCTGCAATGAAATGAAATGAAATGAAATGTCTGTCAGGTTTTGCAAAAAGAATTAGATATTGGTATTTGCTTATTTTTTTAGAATCATAGAATCATAGAATCATTAAGGTTGGAAAAGACCTCTAAGATCATCAAGTCCAACCATCAACCCAACACCACCATGCCCACTAAACCATGTCCCTAAGCACCTCATCCACACGTCTTTTAAATACTTCCAGGGATGGTGACTCCACCACTTCCCTGGGCAGCCTGTKCCAATGYTTAACCACTCYTTCAGTAAAGAMATTTTTCCTAATGTCCAATCTAAACCTCCCCTGGYGCAACTTGAGGCCATTTCCTCTCVTCCTATCGCTAGTTGCTTGGCAGAAGAGACCAACACCCACCTCGCTGCAACCTCCTTTCAGGTAGTTGTAGAGCGCGATAAGGTCCCCCCTGAGCCTCCTCTTCTCCAGACTAAACAGTCCCAGTTCCCTCAGCCGCTCCTCAATATAGGAATATATTTGCTGGGGGTTAACCCCCCCCAAAAAAAAACCAACCTACGCACATTCTGAGGAGTGAAGCTGGCAGAATTCTAGATACATAAATCTTGGAAATGTAAGAATAAACACAATTTGTACACAAGTTTTTGACATCTTCGTTATCACCCATAGTAATATGTCCATAAAGCTGTTGGCTCAAGAAACCTTGACTGTGTTACAAATCTGAAATGAAACACTTGCACCAGCGCTCAGTAAATATGTCGTTCAACTAAAAATAGAAATTACTGTCATCAGCAAAGGGTATCCATGAGGGAATGACATTTCCTATAAATATACTAAGACACATGTGGATTATTTTAATCTAATGAAGAAGATGTAAACAAACCAAAGGACAGAGCTTTGAATGGAGGAAGTAGGATGCATAGAAAATGTTCAAGGGAAACTTTTCTGCTAGTTAAAATCCTTAATATTATGCCTTGTTTAAAAAAACCACAAGAAAGTTTCTTTTTTTTACATTAAGAACTTGTAAAATACTATCCCCAAAGAAGTCAATCAATTTTACGAAGAATTTCAACAGGAACAGGATTTCTTCTATACTTATCTTACATTTTCAAATATCAACCTGTGGTTTTGAGTATCTAAATTTTAATTTTCTGCCTGAGATACATGAAAAAAGGGACATTTTCAGAGGGTGATTGCTTAGTATTTTCTGATTGTAGCATTTTCTCAAAACCAGGCACATTTGTAACTCAGGTGAGGGTCCCAAAAACTCATTCAAAATAATTGGTGACATTTTAAAATTTAGGCCATGGAGTTAGAGACATGAAAACATTTTATAAAGAATAATTTATTTGCCTGCTATAACCCTTTTTATGTTTCCATATTTATCTGTAATCAGAAAATGATGTCTAGAAATTAGTTTGATATTCAGAGAATTTTGACAAAACTCACGCATAAAAATAATATCAGAAGTTTTAAAAATACTGATAACGATAATACTATGGATAAAAATATTGATAACAATGCAGTTTACAGTCACAAGTTACAACAGGACTTATACAGAAATAGTTCCTTTAAATTTATTTGCCATGAAAGCATAGACACAAGACACAGAAAGGGAGCTCTTTCAGTTCCAGAATTCGACTCCTATGAACATTTATTATAATCTCATTAGTTTAAAAAGCAGTGCTCCTCATTATTTATTCAAAGAGGTGCGAAAAGCCCGCGGATAGATGCTGTGTCAGATTATGAGGGAGCAAGAGGAAGACCCAGCTTCGCTGACTGGGGAGTTCTCTGCTGTGCCATGCAAGGAAATTACCAGCTGGCTCTGAAGCCCAGCCAGATTTAAGTGGGTTAAATTAGTTCATGTATGGCCCTATTAAAGTCAGTTTGTATTTTAAGTCAGTGGGCAGTTTTAGCTAAGGGCACAAAATAACTCTGGAAGAGATAATCTAATTGTTCTTTGGCAAAAGTTATAAAGCTAACTAAACGTAACTTAAGTAGAGTGCAGTTAATCTCCTCCCCCTCCCCAACCATTTCAATAAGTGAAATTAAAGTAGTGGCATCTTAGGATTAAATACACTACAAAAACCTGCAGACATTTTCTATTGATTTTCTCAGGGGTATAGCCCAAGATTATATTGGGCCATATACAACCCAATATATATGTAGCCAAAATAATGCAATGTATGTTGGATAATTGTTCTTCTAAAGGATAGTGAGCAGGAAGAGAAGATAAAGGACTTTCATATAGCTAGACAATAAAAAAGTTGTTGGCCAGAAATACTGTGTACACTTGGTCTTTCTTCACTGTAATTTTGGCATTTTCTAGCTGGTAGAGGTCATACTTCTGTTATCTATTGATCCTCAAATGTGTGTTTCGTTTTGTACAAATACATAGAAAGTAGCCATGTTCCTGCTCAAACATTATCCAAAACATTAGCTACTTATAATACTTTGAGGCATACACAAAGCAGTAAAGTACAAGGCCATATTGGGAAAAAAAATATATATAAAATGTAGTTTAAGAAGAGAGTGGAATGGGGAGGGAGAGTTATTTGGTTTATAACAAGTTACAAGCAGTTCCAAAAAAATCGGTAGCACTACCTATAATAGAAGTACCCATATGCATCTCCTGGTGCTCAATATACAGCTGTGTTTGCTGACTGCTTTACAGCTAGGCTCTGTCAGGAAGCAGCAAACGTGGGATGCCCCACAAGGGCAGGAGGGCTGGCAGCTGGGAGTGATGGGGGGGCTGGCAGGGCAGCGACTCCCTGACGGGGTGCAGTCCCACGGCACCCAAGCAAGGATAAAAGAGGAGAGCTGGTGATGGCAACCAGGACAGCCAGCAATCCGGGTCGCTGGACACGTCCGTGGGGATGAGGCAGGTCTGGGGTCAAGGGAAGTCGTATCAGTGGGTGGGGATTACGTCTGTGACAGCAACCAAGGTCAGACACCGTCCAGCTATCTCCGGACAAGCCCATAGTGATGAGGCAAGTCCAAGGGCAGGGTCCTGGCATGATGGACAAATGGATCAGGAAAGGATTCTTGCAGGCATCCAAAATAATGATATATTGCAGTTTTTTTTTTTTTTATTAGTCAACATTTTGTCTCAAGTATTGGAACAGTGCTGTTGCCAGCAACATGGCTGAATGCTACGTTGCTGTTTTTCTCCTTTATTGTTTTCATTTTTTTTAAATACCTACAAATTCCAGCTGACATTGAGAACTTTGTCAGTCAGAATGCCAATGCATACTGAAAGATTGCCATGCAAAAGTTTACAAGCTAAACAGAAAATACAAATATTATTAGCCTCATTTTTCAAATGAGGAGCAGAACTTGGTCAAAGTTATACAAGAAGACCTGAACTCAGTTTCATGATTTCTGTGCAAGAGCAGCCTCCTGTCCACCACTTGGCTGACGAGTGGTCCAGGTTCCTTGGCAGCGACCAGCAGTTGCATATTCCCAGCTGGAAGTGCCCGTGACACAGAACTGGTGTCAGTACTGGAGGGTTTCTGTGCTCTGTCCAAACCGGGTGAAGCATTTTCGCTACTTGAGCAGCATGTGATCGCAACGGTAATGTTTACATTATCAGACCCAGGGATATTTTCACGCTCCTCAGGGCAGGTGCACAGCCAGCTRCGAGACACAGGCACATGCTGGCATCCATATCTACTCCTAAGGCCTCATTTCTGAGGGAAAGAAAGAGGTACTGAGGCYAGACAGAAACCAGAGAGCCACAGCGGCCTCCATGTGTGTTCTCTCAGGGGTTCAGGACCCCACAGCATGACCCCAGCAGGTCAGGCTAGACATAGACACAGAGACTCACATGGATGCTTAAGTTCTATCCTAAACAGAAATGCTTTTCGAATTGAGGCATTTCCTGTCATCATTTAACCCTCAAGTCCCTTGTTTTCCCCACTACCATTTACCCCCTTCCCGCTGCACACACTGATCGCTGGGCAATGCATCTAGATTGTTATTTCCACCCACTATTTTTCCTCAAATTTCCGTGACAAAATGTTGCAGTGATTTTTGAAGTGACCTGATCCTGAGCAGTGCAAGAGCCATCACTGTGCATCATGCAAGAGGAGCAAACTGTCAAGTGGCCACAGCTTTAGTTTGAAAAACCGCATTGCTTTATAGTCTCATTTTATTCTAAGCATACACAGTGGACTTTCAATTAAATGCAAATTAACTATGTGATTTGTTTAATAACTGTGTGTAACCAAGCCCTCCAAAAGGTAAAAGATTTGCATACTTTTCATCTTAACATTATATGCTAAAATTGAAGATGTGAGAACAGATGCTGACATATTATCCATGATGCAGAACATTTCTGGATCCCACAGTGTGTTTTGTGCATCAGTGCTGCCCTGCAGATGTTAAAAAGTAAGCTAATTTTGGAATGGTTTATAACCTATAAAAGCTGTAACAGACTAACCTTGCATCTCAAATTAGCCTATGGAGGATGGTATGTACATGTGCTATAAATTAGACATAATATTTTGTAAATTTTTAAGGATACTGTAAAACTATAACATAAAGTACAAGTAGTATAAGTGATAGTAGTTTCTTAAATGCATAGACATTGTATATTATTGATCACTGTTATAATTTTAAAGTGTCTAGAGATCCCAAATGGCTATGGGCTCTGAACAAATACATTGTATGTGACAGTTCATGCTATTAAGGCTGTAAAGTGCAAACAGAGAAAAGGCAGAAAAAAGGGAAAAGACGACAGTAGAAACAGAGATTTGCCGAAGCCACAGATCAGCTTATTAGAATATCTTCAATGTGCTGAAGATTTCTAAGTCAGTCCTTTAAGACTTTGCCGGTCAAAATGGAGTAGACAAATGAAATAGCCATGCATTTACAATGCGTCCTTCATCCTGGACTTAGCTAGCCTCTCCACCACATGCTCAGTTCAAATATGTTTTTAAGTCCAACTGAAGTCAGTAAACTTAAGCTCTTCCTGTCCTGCAAGTAAACAGGTTCTGGACCCCTCCAAGAAGGACAGCTGACCAGTGCTCTGCATAACCTCCTACGCCCGTGGCACTCTCATGGCATTTTATGTTTCATGAAAGTAAGGAAAAATGCCCTCAGTTTTGTGTCTCACCCCAATGACTGTCAGCTTATGCCCCTCTCAAGGTAAGGAAAGGATCCACTGCTGCATCTCCTCACTAGGTGTTGAAAGGGTTCAATGGATAGAATAACCATTTTGGTTTAGTTAAAGAAAGGGCAAGGATATCTACTCTGCAGATGTAGAAACACCAGAAAGCTGGCACTGGCACCATGTATTTTACAGGACATTAGACCCAAAGAACATCAGGCCCTAAGTGCACAGTACTCACTGAGTACATCACAAAATGGGACTTCAGAACCTACATATTTTTTCACTTTAGACAGACTTTAGACACCTAAATAAACCTTTTTTAAAAAAAAAATCTTCAATACTTCAATAATCAAAGTCACTTCTCTTCATAATGAAATACTTAGTTAACTAAAGCTGCAGTAATGTAGGCATCCACAATACTATTATTTTGCATACTGTGCTTAACTCCTAACTTGCCTTTGACCTAAAGGCAGTGACATTAACAAGAGTTATGATTCAATATACCTAGTTTTATGTCTATAGGGTCAACAAGAAAATGTGGGACTGTACCAAGGAAAATGTGGGCCTCTTGCTGAGGGCGGTGGGTGATTTAGGTGGCAGCAGACACAGATAAGCTCGAGAGGCTTGTTAACTTCTTTCCCTCAGCCTTCACCAACAAGGTCTCCCAGGCCCCTGTGCTTAGAGACGGGGTTCAAGAAAAAGAGGAGCTGTGGTCAAGTATGAAGTCAGGGATTACTTCAGAGGACTCACGCTAAACAAGTCCATGCAACCTGCAGGACTGCATCGTTGAGTGCTGAAAGAGCTGGTCAATGTCCTTGCAAGGCTGCTTTCTATCATATTTAAAAAGTGCTTTCTATCATATTTTTTTATCATATTTTGCACCCATTTTCAAAAAAGTCTGAAAGGATGATCTGGGCAACTATAGGCTGGTCAGCCTCACTTCAGTCCCCAGGGAAAATCATGGAACAAGTCCTCTGGGAACAAACTTGTGGCACACAAAGGTGGAGAAGGGGTTGGGAACAGTCAGCATAGATTTACCATGGGCAAGTCATGCCTGACCCACCTGATTGCTTTCTGTGATAAGGTGGCTGCGCTTATGAATAAGGGAAGAGCACGGGATGACACTCGTCTTGACTTTAGGAAGGCTTTGATGCTGTCTCTCATAATCTTCTTGTATCCATGTTAGGATGCTATGATCCAGATGGGTGAACAGCCAAATGAGTGAAGAACTGGTTGGATGGTGGGGTCAGAGGGCAGTTCTGCTTGGAGGCCAGTAACAATAAATATCTATGCTGTGACCTGTCCTGTTTAACGTCTTTGTCAGTGACCTGGAGGAGGTGATGCACTGCACTTCCAGAAAGTTGGCAGATGATACCAAACTGGGGGGACCAGTAGATAAGCTGGARGGCGGGGCTTCCATCCAGAGGGACCTAGACAGGCTGGAAAAAAAATGGACTGACAGGAACTTCATTAAACTCAACAAGAACAAATGCAAAATCCTGCCTGTGGGAAGAAAGACCCTCTGGCGGTGATACAGGCTGGGGACTAATGGCCTGGGGAGCAGCAGCTGTGGGAAGAAGTCCTTTGGGGACAGCAAGCTGAACGTGAGCCAGCAGTGCACCCTGGCACCAAAGATAGCCAGCAGCATCCAGGGCAACGTTAACCAGAGCGCAGTAGGTCAAAGAGAGTGATTATCCCCTGCTTCACTAAGCACTTGTTAGACCACATCTGAACAACAGGATGACAGGGAGGTGATTAGAGACAGCCAATATGGTTTCACAAAGGTCAAATCGTGCCTGACTAATCTGGTGGTCTTTTACAATGAAGTGACTGTGTTGGTGGATAAGGGAAGAGCAACTGACGTCATCTACGTGGACATGTAAGGCCTTTGATACGGTCCCACACAACATCCTTGTCACTAAATTGGAGAGATATGGGTTTGATGGATGGACTATTTGATGGATAAGGAATTGGCTGGATGGCCACGCCCAAAGAGTTGCAGTCAACGTCTCAATGTCCAAGTGCAGATCAGTAACAAGTGGTGTCCCTCAGTGGTCTGTACTGGTACAGATACTGATATAGACCCCTGAGGGACACCACTTAATAAAGATACTGTTCAGTATCTTTATTAATGACATAGACAGTGGGATTGAGTGCACTCCCAGCAAGTTTGCAGAGGACACCAAGCTGAGTGATGCGGTCAACACGCCTGAGGGACAGGATGCCATCCAGAGGGACCTGGACAAGCTGGAGAAGTGGGCCTGTGTGAACCTCATGAGGTTCAACAAGGCCAAGTGCAAGGGCCTGCACCTGGGTCGGGGCAACCCCCAGTATTGATACAGGCTGGGGGATGAAGGGATTGAGAGCAGCCCTGCCGAGAAGGACTTGGGGGTACTGGTGGATGAAAAATTGGACATGAGCAGGCAATGTGTGCTCGCAGCCCAGAAAGCCAACCCTGGGCTGCATCCAAAGAAGCGTGGCCAGCAGGTTGAGGGAAGGATTCTGCCCCTCTACTCCGCTCTGGTGACACCCCACCTTGAGTACTGCATCCAGCTCTGGGGTCCCCAGCACAAGAAAGACATGGTCCTGTTGGAGCGGGTCCAGAGGAGGGCCATGAAAATGATCAGAGGGATGGAACGCCTCTCCTATGAAGAAAGGCTGAGAGAGTTGGGGTTGTTCAGCCTAGAGAAGAGAAGGCTTTGGGGAGACCTTATTGCAGCCTATCAGTACTTAAAGGGGGCTTATAAGAAAGATGGGGACAAACTTTTCAGCAGGGCCTGTTGCGACAGGACAAGGGATAATGGTTTTAAACTAAAAGAGGGTAGATGTAGACTAGAGATAAGGAAGAAATTTTTGATGCTGAGGGTGGTGAGACAGTGGAACAGGTTGCCCAGAGAAGTTGTGAATGCCCCATCAATGGAAATGTTCAAGGTCAGGTTGGATGGGGCTTTGAGCAACCTGATATAGTGAAAGATGTCCCTGCCCATGGAAGGGGGATTGGTCTAGATGGTCTTTAAAGGTCCCTTCTGACCCAAACCATTCTATGATTCTAGAAATACTGCATCCAGTTTTGGACTCCCCAGTACAGGAAACTGGGGTGAGTTCAGCGGAGGGCCACCAGAGTGGTTGGGGCTGAAGCACTTGGCCTGTGAGAAGAAGCTGAGGACCAGAGCTTGTTCAGCCTGGAGGAGTGATGGCTTCAGGGACACCTAACAGCAGTCCCCAGTGCCTGTGGGGAGGTGAGCAAGGAGGTGGAGCCTCGTTCTTCACAGGGGTGCATGGTGAGATGAGAAGAGACACCAGGCGCAAACTGAAACAGACTGGACATAAGAAAGAATTTTTTCCGTATAAGGACAGTCAGGCAGGGAAGCAGGCTGCTCAGGGAGGTTGTGCCATCTCTGTCCTTGGAGGTGGTCAAGACTGGACTGGACACAACACTGAGCAACCTGCTCTGATCTCAGTGAGTAGGAGGTTGGACTGGAGACTTACTGAGGTCCCTTCCAGCCTGAATCATCCTCTGCATTTATGATCTATGTCTCTGTTAGTCACCTTGGGCTCCCTTTATGCTTAACAACATTTCTAGGAAGTGATTAATTTGACCTATTTATTATGAGTATTTATTTTAACTGAGAGGAATAAATAAATAATAAATAAAATATATAAATATATATATTATTTTTATATATGTATAATATATATAAATAAAATAAATAAAAAATAAATAGAGGAATTTAACTGAGGTGCCATACAACTGCCTGTTTCTTCACTATGAAGATAGTCCAGACAGCTAACTCAGATCTAATTATCAACATGTTAAGTGTCCAAAATTAGGTCAAGTGGATCCCATCCTGGGTGTTTGTGCTCCCTGAAGGGCCCAGTTGGATACCAGGGAGGGAAAGGAAGAAGTTATTTCTGTACAGCATCATAGCAGTTACAGCACTTGCCCCAAAAGAAAGATACCTGAAATCTGGACCGTATTCCCCAAATTCTTGGTTTTTTTAAATCCGAAACCTCATTGATACCAAACTAATAAATGTGCGGAGTATGGATTTTTCCACCTCGCTGTTCATTCTGTCTGTTTTCTTGCCCACTTCTCTCTCTGGCCCTTTATGCCTTGCATGGGGCTGTGCCCTCTGCCCTGTGCTCTCTCCTCCATGGAGCCATGGCTTCTTCCTGAACAAGCTGCAGGGCCAGCTCTCCCTGTTCTTCAGAAAATGGTCCAGCTGCTACTAAGCCTATAACTAGCTTGTCTCGACACTGGCAAAATTATAAATAGCTCATTTAGGTGCTTGTGCTGGGACTTTGATTTGTGGCAAAGGGACATATTGTGATTTTTAAATTGAATTGTTTAAAAACACCTTTCTTCATGTAATTTGTAAATAGGCTACAGAAACAACATTCATGCTACCACAGCATCTTTCCCCTTTTACCAGTGTAACAGTAACTCTGACATGATCTGTTTATACATACATTTTGTAGCTGTATATGTAGACATAAAAAACATCGCCATGTTTATTTATGTTACTAATAATGTGTTGGCAACAAACAATACAATTAAGTACATCAATAAATTATCGTAGGGATGATACTGTTGATTTTTCCCTTGAATCCTCTATTCAGGTTATATGTGTGAAAAAATTCAGTAGTTTTCAATCCATTTCAATGTGTGGATCTCCTATACAAGAGAAAAATACCCCAAAGTTAAGCTTGCTAGAAGCACCCTTGCTGTTCTTGGCTATTTTTATTACAAATAGTCCACAAATCCCATGGTGTGTCAAGACCACTCCGATTTCTAGACTTTTCAAAACTAGCTTAATTATAACCATGGTTTTTCATGCCTCGTTAGTGTTCTGTGCTTTATGACCTTTGGCTTGTTTTTCATGTATACTCATTATACCAAGACACTTTTTGTTGCTTTTCTTCTATCACTTTGCATGTTAGTACCCTTTTCCTTTATGATTCAAGCAACAACATCTTTGCTCATACTAATTCAAAGAAAGAATGTGATACTGCATTTGAAAGCGTAGGTGTTCCTGACACAACTCTTGCTTCTACATGGTGTACTTTGTCTTCAAACATTAGCACCCCAAGGCACATGTGTGATTGAGCCTTGGGAATGTGTATTTCCTTTTGAAGTTTGTTTGCATTGCTAATTCACAACAGGGTGCAAAGTTAAGCTTTCTGAGCACAGAAATAAGGACTGATTACCATTCTTTTATTTTCGGCATCTCATCCATAGACATRCACATTTTGTTTCCATAATTATTGCAAACTGTACACTTTGCACATATTGACAGTTACAGAAAACTCTAACTTAGAGACTGATTTGCATCTATTTTGCTAACCTATGATAAGGAAAACACCTCCTAAATAACAAAATTGATAAAAAATCATATCCACTGAAATAACGTTTGTTGGTATATACAATATAGATTAAATGAAAAATATTGGATGAAAAGATGTGACTCCTGTGACTTCATAGAAATTAAGTGGGTGCTTAACTTCAAGAATACAAGTTACTACTTGTCTACAACGTGTCTCAGATTTAGCTAGTTTGAGTACTTGCATTGCTTTAAACACTAGTTACATACACAGTCCTATTGCCAATGGGAACTGAGAACCCTCAGCACCTTTCAAGATGCGTTCAGCTCTCCTTAGGGTTAGGAAGCTACTTGGACTCACATGTGTAAATCTCTAGAATGAGAGTGTATTTTATCCTGGATTAGGTTGCAAGGGATAGGAGTTGTTTGCTTGGACCCGTTCTTTCTATGATTAAGAAAAGGAATAGAAAGATAAAACTAGGAAAGAACTGTTTTAAAACACAAGTGTAAACGTAACCCCCCCCGAAGTCTTTAACAACTGAGTAGGTAAAATTACGTCTCAGATACCCATCCAAATAACGTTGCTTTCCTTTTTCACTTTGTGTAAATTCTCTCCTTCAAAAGTTGAATCATCCTTTTTTTTCGTCTTCAGTCTTAAAAACACTTATATATGTTCTTACATTTCAGACATCTCAATAGAAATGGCATAAAAAGTACTGTTCCCATGTAAATTTTACACTTGGGAAAACATATGCAGGATAAGTCTCAGTTAAGAATTACCTGAAAAAATATTTGAGCTATATTTTACAAATTTCCTTCCTACCTGCTTCACTCAATACTCATGCTTTATCATATGTCTGATCTTCTTCTATATTACATCATAGATCTGTCGTAGAAAGCAAACACTGTTCAAAATTATCTTTTTTATTATTGTAACTTGGCAACATTAATGCTATCACTGTTGCAAGGTCTTCATTGGAACATCTGCCGTACACAGGAGTCTTTCTGTACTAACATGCTTTAGTTATTTGCCTGAAGACTACCGCAGAAGAGTCACATTTTCTTTGCAGGAACCATATTTATTGCTCAGCAAAATTAATTGCTGTTACGTCTCCAGAATTTTTCTTTCAAATATTGACTCTTGACCACGAGTGGCCTAGGACAGATCTTGCTAGCCTAGGTTTACTTATTTTTATGCTGGTATTGTTATAATTACCCATTTAGGATTTAAAGACCTTCCTCCTTTACATTTTTCTTACAACTGTAGTAGGTTAAATAACTGTATTTCCAATAGACATTTACAGAAAAAACAGTCAGGATTTACAGCAAATACTATATGCTCAGTCTTCTGTTGTCTTTATTCATGATTTTTACTGAACTCAGTCCAGTGATTAATTTGTGCTATCTGTAGATATGGAACTCTTCAGCTTCTCTTTCCACTAAATTGAACCAGTCAGTACTTTTGTGGATATATGCGGAACAATCACCTACTTGAATGGCAAAAATGAAAATAAATAGTATTAAAATGTGCTCTCATACAAGCCTTCTATACTTTTCATTAAAAGCCTGATTGGTAAAACTGATATTCATGTCCCTAGTTATTAAAGCAGACATTGCTCAAATATGGAAGCAATTACTCCCATTCAGTTGCTTATCCCTCCCCTGCAAAATATGATAAAAATGATAAAATAGAAAGTGACTGTTGATCAGGATGCTATCACTTCAAGTCCTATGACTATTTGAGAAATGAGGGATGTTTAGAAACATGGATTTCAGTCCTGATTTATATGGAAAAGCTCACTAGACAGTAAGCTGGAGCCCTTAGCCAGATTTTTTTTTTTTTATGTCTATGAATAATAAAAAAATCATACTAGATTCTTGCATGTTTCATTTTTTAGAAAAAACAGTATTTTGATAATGACTGTGATTGTTACTTATCATTTCCATTACAATGTTCTAATAACATATTCCATTTTGTTTTTCTGATGTTGCCCAAATAAAAAAAATTAAGAAAATCAATATTGGGGGTATATGAGAACATGTAACCATTCTATGCACCTATTTGTAATGCCTCTCTACTTTGCCAGGTGTTACTCCTTTTGCAATTACGTTACTGATGTCACACAAGCATTTTACAGGGTTTCAAATGGAGTTTGGAGTCTCAAAATTAACGCGCAGCCCTTTGCCAGCCTGAACGTGAAGACTTCTAGATGAAAAAATGAGAATCAAGATTTCAGTAGTTCTTATATACATGAAATATCCTCATTAGTCTGATTGACCATGGTATAGTGTATAAGGAAGTTTTTGGTATAAACATTAAACATTTACATGCTTTGGGAAAAATAATCTCCGGTTCAGTTCTGCTTACTTCACTGGTATAATAAAAGGATGGATTCTACCCTGCATGTCATNGGGAGAAAAAAAGAAAAAGACCAAAATCCTCTCTGAAGAACAGAGAAAAAGATACTAAATATTTTCCAGCTCCTTTTTCTATCTGTGTTTGCACAGCTGATGTATTGAGGCAACTCAACTGGAGATGTAAGCACAGTAGGCAGCCACGCTAATAATTGTACCAGATGCTTAAAAGCTTCTCCTCAAAGTTCTGCTTACATTTTTTTTTTCTTTGTCTGAGGGATCCTAAGGCTTGCTGCACTCTCAATAGGGAGCAGTGTCTTTTTACTTACTTACAGAGGAAAATGATGCCTTAGTCTTAGCTTTTGTTGCCATTTGGCTGCTCTCTTTTACAGTATTTTAGAACTGAAAAATATAGTTTCAAGATCTCATGTGTAGATAATTCCCTCCTTAAATTGATACCAGAAGCAGCAGACAGCTCTAACAAAATATACTTTTTTTTTTTTTTAATAGCAAATCAGGAGGAATAGGAGCTCCTTTTATGAATTTTTGTGGTCTTCATCCAAATGTAAGATAAGAAAACTTTTTAATTAAATTTTAAATTAAAATTATTGAACTCAGTTTGAGTCAACTTTCAGCTTAAAATTGTCAGTTATGGAGAATTAGACATGTCCTTATTGCCACTTTCTGTGGCATACTGTACCACAGTACACTTAAATATAGGTAGACTGCTCTTTTCTTTCTCAGACTTTCTAAATACCAAAAAGAAGCAATCTCAAAACAATCTGAGATCTGAAAGAGTATTGTTTTCTTAAAACATGTGATTAGACTCTGACCCAACTCTTTAATGCCAATTAAATCTAGGAATTTTCCTGTCCCTAAGTTTCCTTTCATATAATCCTGATGGCAGTTCTCTTTTGACTAGTCCTTCTGTCCTCACATGACACGGCCCCCATCAGTACATCTCATGCCACCCACTCGTGCTGGTCATTGACTGAAGATAATTGAAGAACTAAGGACACATTTCTGCTTACCAGTGAAACCAAGCAATTCACAAAGGAAACTTTGTAAGAGTTGTCTTTGGAAAGTTCATGACGATTTGTCTTTCAAACCAAATAGCTATATGTTTATTTTTGCTAGAAAGTTTAAACAGGCATGAAGAGATGCAAATACTTGGCTGACTGATCTTTCTTCCTTTTAATATAGCTTCGGTCTTACCATGGACATCTTTAATTTTTAACTTTTAAACCAGCATTGTGATCTATTTTTCCTTTCCTTTATTCATTTACCACATTGTGAAAGGCTCCAAGTGTCGACTGCTGTGTGACAGAGACCAGAAAAAATCATAAACCCATGGAAAATAAGGTGGGGAGTGACTCCCAGGAACTACGTATACCAGTGTTTTTCACCATTGTTATTTATTTCCACCAGAAGCAAACACACTGATGTCAGTGGACTACTCAGAGTAAGATATTGTTTAATACGAGCAAGACGACMACAGTCTGGATGCCTAAAAAGTACAGTACAAGGAACAGGACTGAATCTCCAAAGTACTGCACCAGTCCACGTCTAACTTTCACAGGTTAATATGTAACCCCATATCTAGGAAGTGAGGTGGTGAAAAGCTGGAAAGAACATCCTAGTCTAGTGGGAAAGATATAATGGAAGGTCTTTTCTCACTGATGTTAGTAAAGAAATGAAGTGGCTTAGGCTAATCTTTTCCAAACGGGAACAGTAAAAGAGTAAAAGAAAAAAAAAAAAGAGGTCTTGTTTTTAGAAATCCTGAGCACCTAGGAATGCTCACTAGCTATGCCTGTGCTAGCAATTTAAAAAGACTGGGGAGAATCCTCAGGCACTGTAATTTAATGCTTTGCATCATTAAACTGCAAGTACGATCCCTTGGAGCAGCCTGGGCTTTGCCCAGCTTTCTAACAGTTCCCAGGCATGGTTTGGGTAATCCCATGGGTAAGAGACCATTCCCAATAGGCAATTTAGGCCAGGCCACCCTGTCCTCCAGGTATGGAGGTGGGGGCTGCTCCATGCCAATTGCCTTTAGTGCCAGAGAACAGTCCTTGGTACATTTGATTTCTTAATATAGACCAGCCAGCTGATATGGAAATTGCCAGATGCCTGACAATTCAGAAAGTCCGATTGCTTAAGTTGAATGTATGGATTTAGGGCCTAATTACAGACCTATTTTTAAAAAGATGTTGGCCTGAATAACTGAACAAGTACAGGGCAAAGAGTCCTTCCTTAATGCCAGAGGAAACTTGATGGCTAGGAGACATGCCAGCTGCCAGCTGGATCACTCCCTCCGAGCACTGTATTGGCTTTCCTCTCCTCCAGCTGCTCAGTAAGTGCCCAGAAATGCTCCTTCCATTTCCCATTTGTACATAATTTATGCACATGGAAAGACTTAGGTTATCACCAGCAAACAGTTGTGACAAAAATAGCAGCATGAACGACTTGACTTGGTTTTCTCATATTCCTTTACCCTCTTTGTTACAGCACTGCAATTTCAAGTAGATTACGTCTAAAAACTAGTTGATGAACTAACAACTTTCGGGCTTCAAATATGTAAAATAAATCCTCATGTTAGATGTTCAAAGATGGAAAAACAACCACTGCCCAGATTTCACTCCTTGAAGTGCACAACTTCTTTTGGCTTTAATGAACCGTGAAAATATCAAGGGGATAACTTGCACCTAAGTATTTCGATGTTCATAAATCCTCAGATTGCTTTAATAAGAAAAACAGTTGTATCAGTATTGTACAGCATTGCATCACACACTTCTACTTTAATTTTTTGGTTGGTACAACTGTCTCAAATGTTTAGTTCTGTTAAAGAACACAGATTCTTCAGGAGTCACTGTGGGGTGATGTACCTTTAAAAACCCACAGTGGAAAATGCGCAGGGAAAGTGAAAGAATCAGCCTGTTTCCTAAGAAAATGAGACTTGTGTCCTTCCTTTTGAACCTATTTACTATTTCAAGGTATTCTGGAAGAAGGGATGGAAAATTCAAATGACAATTACGTTCCTATAAATGTAATGAAAAAAAAATATTCACTAACCCAAACATAAATTGGTACTTTATTTTATAATGTATTGAATTGTCTTTCTTTTACTCAAATGTTCCATCCATAGAAAACAAAACTTTTAAGAATCTTTTATATAAGAGACAGTCTTTCGCAATTAATTTTTGGAGCTAAAATTACCTGAAGAATAATTATAAGCATTCCATTTGGGCACCCACGCCTTAATTTACTCTGTCCCCAAATAAGTCTCAGTTAATGCTTGTAGGTATTTAAATTGCTTTAACTTACTGATATTTATGTTTACAGGCTGGTGGCTAATATCGTTTGTCAGCTTATAACAATAAGTTTGGTTTTCTTTTTGTTGATCTTAAATTCCTTTTTCTTAATCCAGTTCCACACCTTACGTATCTCCTATCATAACCAAATTATTAGCATATCTAAAAAGACTGTAGAACTCTTCTGTAGTAGTGATATTCCGAAAATTTTACCTTCTATGAAACCATTTTTTCAGGAGCAATTTTAAAGAGGATAGAGTATATCCCAGAGTACTCACGAACTGTTACAAAACTGAAGAGAGATTTCCCTCCGAACCTACAGAGTGCATTTTTCAGTGCCAAGCATCTAATTTTATCATTCAAATGTTCTGAGATTCCAAATTTTTCACCAAAACCCAAGACTATTTTACAGAATGTCATGATGGTTTGTTTTTTTTTTCAGATTTGATAAAATCAATATATTTAATAGTATTCTGCACGTTTTTCTTGAGTAGCTGACAAATGTAAAATACTTGATCCCCCAGGGGTACCTTTATTCTAAATCCCATATTGATGTTCCCTTCTCATTTCCTTTGATTTTGGGATAATTTAATAAAGATGGCATTAATGGTAGAGATGCCACGATAATCTTTCGATTTAATCTCGTCATGCTTTCTCATAATTTGGTATATGTTAATGTTAATCTGTACCACTGAGATATTTCCAGACTACTAAACCTAGCTTGTGAAGTCTTTTTGTTATCTTATGTGTTTAATAATTAATCAAGAGATTTACCAGTATCTGTTATCTTGCTGTTCCCAAGCAATCTAATTTCCTCTTCAGTTTCTTTTAAAAACTGTTTCTTCCATATTTGTTTCCAGAAGAAATTGTTTGTTTTTAAGATAATTAAGAAGTGTACTCAAATCTTCCCTCAGTTGTTCTCTAACTGTATTCTTTGAAACAAAAAGATGCCTATTTTTGTTCTTCATCAGAACTTCTTCTCCAGTTCAGTGGTAATATCATCCCATATTCCTTTTGCCCTACTCCATCTCCTTCAGAGAGCTACATATGCAGTGCTTTTACCACCCACCAGCTCTTCACTGGCTCTTTCAATACCAGACCTAGGAGGTCTGAAAAAGAGAAGACCCAAGAGAAAGATGACAGCAGTCTACACAAGTAGGGTGGACAGTGTGAATAGAGATCAATTGCTCATTGGCTTTTCCAGAAAAAATATATAAGGGGTATCAAATAAAGGTGGTGGGTGACAGATAAAAAAAAACAGAAAAGGAAATACTTCTTCACACAATGTAGAAGTCTTGGCTATGTGACACCGGAATATTAAAATGTCACAAGAGTTCAAAAAGCAATGAAAAAATTTATTGAAGAAAAGCCTACCGGGGACTGTTGGATACAGAGATGGTGCAGAGGGTTTGTAAGCCACAGGTTGCTGGGAGCTGGCAAACATTCTGGGGATGTGTCACTATATGCTTGTCTTGTTCTTACCCTCTTCTCTGCGCATCTATTGGCAGCTTTTGGGAGCAAGATCCTGAAGGAGTGGGACATTTTGTATGACCTAGAGGCCAAGGCTCTCTTCTGCCTTATCACATTTTCCAGAGATTTTGTTTCTGAAGACATATGATCTTTGAGGCACATCAATTCTCTGTTGTTCTTTTCCAGCCTTTATCAAAACCCTGTTCATATCATTCCTGTTGCCATACTATCTGACGGCCTCCTTGTTTGCGTCAAGACCAGCCATAACATTCACAGTTTTAAAATCCACAAGCCTGTTTTATTAATATTATCTGATATCCCTATCTTTATTTGGATTCCTCCAAAACACTGTCTTTTATGAGCAACTCAGCTATTTTTTCCATTCTTTATTGTGCCGAGGTTTTTTTTTTTCACTGCCTTTCAGTGCTTTACAGCTTCACAGTCAGCTTCCCTTATTAGTATTCTAACAGACAAAAGTTAAGTGACCACCAGCTGGCATCATAATTTTTCAAAGCATCTTCTGAACTTATCATTTTGCATATGTAAAGCATATCTATAAATTCTACATATCTGACATAGAAAAGAAGTCAATATGAGTAATGCAAGCTAAAGATGTTCCTTAAATATGAAATGGTTGAGAGGTAGAGGCTATTAGACTAGTGTAATTACGGACCATAGCTTTTACTTTTGATTAATGCTTGATTGGAACCCAGTCAGATTCCAGGAAGGAATATTACAGGACCAAATTTTATTATCCAAAAAATCCCAGGAAAAAAGATATTTTGCAATGGAGCAAGATAAAGGCTAAGCAAGACAATCTGACAGCTCAAGTCCTGGACATTCTCAGTATTCCTGATCTCTTGCTATATCTCCTCTAAAGTTTACCATTTATTTGATTTATAAAATATGTGTGGAAGTAGTGTTGTGATTTTCATGATAGTCCAAGAATACAAATGAGGCAAGACCTGTGGGAGAGAGATTGTCATTTACTAGATAACTGCTAGAACTGGGAAGCAGGCAAGCTCTGAGGCATAAAAGTCTTTTTTCATGATATTATCTCTCCCTACATACCTTTTCTCCTTTATGTAACATCTGCATAATTTAAAATGATTCATTATTTGCCTGGGCATTTTTTGTAATAGCAGATTATTAATGGAGATAGTTATGGATCTATACAGTATTTTACTGAACAGCAGTAACGGCCTTCGTTGTTAGCCTGTTGCCRTTTCATTTACTAATCATTTGTTTCTGTGACAATTTAAGCCAGTCTGTCCATTTTTAATCTTTGAGAGCTTTAAAAAAAAAAAGGTATCTCAGAAAGATAATTTTATCAATTAAAAAATGAATTGCTACTGTGAGCTCCTTCTTCATTTCATAAGGGGCTGCTCTGTGGGCTTCCTGAGCTGGGTGGGGAGAAGGAAGAGAATTAGACAGTAAAGATACAAAAGGTTGGTTCAGTTGCCTCAACATTCAGTTGCCATTTCAAAGGCCCTCAGGTGTCTCAGACAGATGCCATCTGACACCTCAAAAAGCTGAGGTATCCCCTAGGATCTGCCAGCCCTATTAGGATGCCTTGAGTATCCTAGGGCATTTCAGATGACCCTCACCTAGAGTCTCAAATGATGGAAAAAGCGTGGGGTTTTTTGTTTGGATTTTTTGTTTGTTTGTTTGTTTGTTTTAATCTAGCATTTCCAGTTGATTTGGTAAGTTGTGTAGTACAACTATAATGTGAAGGGAGACAACGAAAGGAAATAATTGCAGTAATCCAGCCTTACTTTCCCATGAACTGGGGCAAGTCTAGTAACTGCCATAAGTTAATAGTGTCTTACAGCTATGATTTTTTAAATTCCAGTGGTCTGTGTTCTGATTCATGGGATATCTACTCTACTCCAGAAAGTAATTATTTAAAAAAAAAAAAAGTTTTGGTGCAATATAGCAGCTTGATGACACCTGAGAATTTATTTCAGAGGGATTTACGAATCCTGTTTTTATAGCTGCTTCATGCCTTTGGGCATATCAAAACTGTTAGGGACATGCAAAGTATCTGGCCCTTACAGTTCAAAGATGTTTATTTTAGCCTTGCTTATTTTAACCTTCAGAAGTTCTACTATTGTGGTACTAACTGTTGTTGCAAAAGGCACTATTAATCTTATTCCAGGCTTATTTAAAAAGAAATGATAGTGATTCACTGAATGAATTATTCATACTTGGCTGAAGCGACAACATGTTATTGTACCAAGATACAGGAAAATATAAAATTGTATTTGTTCTTTAGCTTTGGACACAATGGTATTTTTAAAAAAATCAAATACTAACGTGTACTTTGGCACAAGATCTTTAGCATTTGTGCCTCCCTCTGATAAAAGGTGATGCAAGAGCTTTCATCCAGCCTCTGTGCAGACAAGGACACTGCTTCAGGGGAATGCCAGACAATGTAGTAGCTCTTCTGTAGTAGCCAGGGAAAACATACTTCCCCTTACACTTAGCTGCTAAGTAACCTTTGTTTTATCCTCTTTCCTTTTTAAGTACCCAATTCTGCTCTCATTGAGGCGAATGAGAGCTTTTGCAGGAAATTTGCTTTTGTTCCATAGAAATTTACGGGAAGGAAATGGTCCTTCAGGAAGAGTTCATTCCTGTGCCTTTATGAATTTTCTATAGCAAGGTTCACAGCAACAGCATTTCCACTACATTTACCTGCAATTCAGAAATAACCTTGAACTTTAATTGCTGTCAACTATGTATATATGTGTTTAGCTGTCTGAAAATCAAGACAGACTTTAAGATTCTCCTATGGCCTTAGAAGACTAAATTTACRTGCTTTCATAAACCTCAAAAAACCTTCTCTTTATGTCTTTTTGTATCCATTGCCACTCTCTTGATGAAATACCTGGTGCTGAGGTGCTGCATATCAGATGCCTCTTCCGTTTTCCTCTCATAAAGGGAAACAGGACAGTTTGTATCATTGTCTGTGTGTTACTATGAGAGAAAATTAGATTACGCCTTGAACTTCAAAGCAAAAAARCAGAGAAAGTTGTGGCAGATTTTACATTCTACAAGAGATACTGAGTCATGGAGGGATTATTCAAAAATTACAAGCAATCATTACACTCACTTTTGCTTGCTTTGTTTTGTGAAAACAGCAGAAACCAGTTGTGGTTCTGCATCTTTTCTTGGTTATTGTGGACATAAATCAATCACAGATTTGGAGGCAGGTATTCCAAATCTTAAACTCTGCATGACATTCAATACAAAGTCAACATATAGTGGTTTATTTTTCTGAAGAACCAAATTTGAGCACTTGCCTATGAATATTCCAGCTGTGGTGTACATAGTGCACATATTTAAGACATACTCTAGTTAGCAATGTCTGTTGGGATTGTGCTTGTGTCCTGAATATTGCCAGACTTCTGTACTGAAGGCATGAAGAATGAAAGAAGCCTAGTCACTGCTTAGTGGGATATTTTCCTATTCATGCTGTTGGGAAGTAAGCCAGTCACTTAGTATTGGGGCCATCGATAGACTCTGACTCATTGACATTTTTGCCTTAGTCATTTGTTTTTGCATAGAAAGTCTTTTTTTTTTTCTGGTATAGGTATTTAATCTAAGTCTTTCAGATTTAAGAGCTCTTATAGCACGGCTGTGAGATGATGATCACATAAACCAATTCTAATGGGGTTTACCAACACAGGCACTAAATATAGTTACTCACCTTTAGTGGCAACAGTACCAATAATGAAATGAATTAGCAACTTCATCTATTGCATATATTAATTCGCCAGCTAGATTTGGACAAAAGTAGTATAAGAGAGTGTGGTATCAGCTTCTTTATCCTAAAAGATAGAGGATACCAGCACTGATTTCCTGAATACTGACTGATTCACTATTATTCTCTGTGACATATGAATCACTACATTTTTCAGTAATAAATGTCAGGTATACTGTTTAGAAACAGCAGAGTAACAAGTTACAGCAAAGATCCATACTGCTTTTTCCTTTGCTAAATCTGAACTTTGTATCAGTTATCTCTACCGTGGTGATAAGTAGCCTTCTCAGAATTAATAGAGGCTCTGTGACATATCCCTAAACTCCCATTACAAAAATATCTCTCTCCTACCTAAACGGTACACTTGTTTCTCTGATTCAGAAAAAAGCCTGAAAAGCTGTCTTTTTTCCTCTCTTAGCTCTGTTCTTATGGGCATCTGGTTCAGATGGAGTTAAGGGTCTTCTAGTTCATTCAGACATCTGGTGCTATAAATATTCATGCCTTGGTAGGATTCCAAATTTTTTGTGTCCATTGGCTTCTTTTTCTAGAAAATAGATGAGAAGTTTATATGAGGGGAGCTTTCCTCCGTCTGAGTGCTTGCTCAGAGTTATGACCGTATCTTCAAAAACTGCTGAAGGAGGAAGAAAATTGAGGTTATATAAAAGCAGAATAGCTATACTGAGTCAGGCAAAAAAACCCACAAACATTTAGACCAGCATCCTCTCTCTGACACCAATCAACAACATATGACACATTCGATAGTGCTAGCATGATTATACATTGATTTCCTCAATGCTTCATTAAGCCTTGTCTAACGTTAGCAGAGAAGCCCTTCTTACAGCCAACAGAGAGAATGGAGTAAATGTGGACTTCAGTTGAAACAGATTCTCCATCCTTGGAGATAACCAAAATTTGACTGGGCAAGGCCTGAGTAACCTGATCTAACTGGGCCTGCTCTGAGCAGACAGTTGGACTAGCTGACCTCTGCATCACGCTTCCAACCTAGATGATTCTGTGACTCTATACTTTCTATTTAGCATCCATCCATCTATTGCTAATCCCTTGGTAGCAGAAAAACAAATCCTTCCCGCACTCATCTGGGATCTTTTCAGTTATGCAATGAGAATGTCAAAACATACATTCTGTAGCTTTTTGAAGGCACACAGAGTAAGCTAGATGCCCACCTATGAGCTAGATGCTCAAGCTCCCACTACAGTCAGTGGAAATCAAATCAATACAGTCTATAGTTGCACTAAATTTTAGGAGTCTAGGTTGCCCACACTCTCTACAAACTTGTTACTAATTTGCTGCATTTAAATTACAGCTTAGGTTTCCCCTGCCAATGTGGTGCACTACAACTTGCACAGTTTATGTGGGTCACACACATTTTATGCAGAACTGGGAATTTACTGCTAGTCTAATTAAA
Organism: Phoebastria nigripes; assembly: GCA_035582835.1. Taxonomy (NCBI): domain Eukaryota; kingdom Metazoa; phylum Chordata; class Aves; order Procellariiformes; family Diomedeidae; genus Phoebastria; species Phoebastria nigripes. The sequence goes on from JAYKAV010002807.1 coordinate 27,186, forward strand.
GTCTTGACAGTCTAATCAAAGAACTATGATTAGTCCGGGTACAACGATACTAACAATTATAGTTCAAATTATCCAAACATTATGGCTCATCCCAATAACGATACAGTGAAAACTGAAATAACCAAACTTTATAGTAATTTTCCCTTTCTCTGGTATTATGCTCACCCTTCCACTGTCATTCTGGTGACACAGAGATCATGTCCTAAGATTGATGGCTTTCGTCTTGGGAGGAGGGTGTCATGGTGAGTCATCCATGGAAGAGGTATGATGCTGGGGGGTTCCTCCTCCTCTTTTCTGGAAATATGTTGGTGTCGATGGTTTCTTCCTCCTTACTCTTGGGTCTGCTTAGTGTCATTATTATGTACTCGCTAACACAGTCCACTTGCTCCTTATTCATTGGTTCACAATTCCATATTACATCCAAATCTACTATGTACRGTATGTTTTACATATATCAGATGCCTGTTCTTTGCTCTTTTTGTTACTCCTAAATTGTTTTACCCAGCTCCCAAGGCTGCATTCCTTTGGTGGCCAGGAACTGACTACTGCTGTTTATAGAATCATAGAATCATTAAGGTTGGAAAAGACCTCTAAGATCATCAAGTCCAACCATCAACCCAACACCACCATGCCCACTAAACCATGTCCTTAAGCGCCTCATCTACACGTCTTTTAAATACTGCCAGGCATGGGGACTCCACCACTTCCCTGGGCAGCCTGTTCCAATGCTTAACCACTCTTTCAGTAAAGACATTTTTCCTAATGTCCAATCTAAACCTCCCCTGGCGCAACTTGAGGCCATTTCCTCTCGTCCCATCGCTAGTTGCTTGGCAGAAGAGACCAACACCCACCTCGCTGCAACCTCCTTTAGGTAGTTGTAGAGCGCGATAAGGTCTCCCCTCAGCCTCCTCTTCTCCAGACTAAACAGTCCCAGTTCCCTCAGCCG
>JAYKAV010002807.1:29234-68288 GCA_035582835.1 Phoebastria nigripes
GCCCCATGGACTTGTGAGCGTCCAGGTGGCGTAGCAGGTCGTTTACCGCTTCCTCCTGGATTATGGGGGGTTTATCCTGCTTGCCATCCCCATCTTCCAGCTCAGGGGGCTGAATACCCTGAGGGTGACTGGTCTGACTATTATGACCCAGGGGCCTCTGCTATCATCCTGTGTCTGCACTTTCAAGGCTCCAGTTATCATCCTGTGCCTGTACTTCTCTATACCACACTTTTATTCCAGCGTCATAATTAGGTCACTGTAGAAAGAAACACTACATCTTGTATCTGCTACTTATGAAAATTTATATTATAATGAGCCTTACACCATTCGCCTATACAAAGCTAAGCAAAGGCTGAAACAAATCAGGTAACAGTCACCTGGTTATCAGACAACGGCTGTTACAGCTAAACTAAACCCAACCTCCAGGCAGGTCAAGACAAGTCCAGGTGAATCCTGACATGTCCTAATACCTGTGTTGTCAGCTTAACACAGAGCCTGCAGCCAGCTACGCGTAATGGTAGCACTGTATGTGCTGGGCTGTAAGGCTGAAGAGTCTGGAGAGCTATTCAGCTCACCCTGTAACAGATGCTGCCATTTGAAGAGCCCAGTCCCACCTATAGTGTCCTGAATGTGTTTTGAATGCTGGCGATGCATTCCTTGATCTTCAAGGAGAGTGAATTATTAACATTTTCTTTACCTAGTTCTGATAGTGCTAAGATCAAATAACGTTTCTAAAAGTCATCCTGAAAAACACATGCTTGGCAAAACTGTTTTGAAATGCAAATACCATGGTGTTATCTAAACATGCTTTACCTCTGTGAGAGCTCATACGTCAGAACAACTGGTACATTACACATTTGGAACCAGCTTTTCTATCATTCATAACTCTGATGTTGTCCGAATGAGCCCAACAAATACTACGCTTCCTTCATGACTGGGACATTTGCCTCAGAGTAGAAATAGTCAAGACCAGCATGTCCTTCCAAGTGGACATTTGTGTGCCAAGTTGAACAACATTCTGTGTTGCTTGTTGACACCTGAGTTGAAGTCATATTCCCGTAGCACTTGCTGACTTGTCACTACACCTGCTACATGTAGATTCACTTTTGCTGGGATTCTTGCACAAGACCCAGATCTTCATCTCCAGTCGCAGATATCAGAAAAAAATGTTGGAAAACATGATGGGTCCCATTCAGCCTGCAATTCTGGGCTTCATTTCTGTTGAAACTTGGTATGGTATATATCAAAGGCTAGGAAATTTGATATGATGCATGCCTGAGTCTGCCCTTCAAGTGGAATTGGGATATGGTCAATGGAAACAGGACCTAGGAAAGCAATCTTAGATCCGTAAGTATAGGGAGCAAAGGACTATTTCTTAGTTCCAGTCAAATTCTCTCAAAGTATCAGCCAGTATCTTAGGCAATATGGTTTCTCACATCTGTTGGTTTCTAAGTTTCCAAAGGTTCTTGCAAATCACTTTTCACCTGTTTCTCCTCCTGTCTGGTGCCTTCTCTTCTTTCTGAGACTTAACATTGCCTGCAGATTTTACAGAAGCTCCCATTTTCAATTCCCACCATCTTGCTTCTTATATTTGTCAGTGCAAACAGCTTAATAGCAGTATTATCAGCACATGATTTGGCACTTCTGGAAGCTCTCACTGCAGAGTATTCCAAATGACAAGGAAATAAGCTCACTTAATTCTTACTCAATGTACTTATTCAGTTATAGACTTATGGCTTGGACCACCATGCCGTGGTCCTGATCCTCAGTCACTCATTCTCCTTTCTGGGATGGGCACCTGGGGCTTTTTTTCTGTTATGGCCACATTGCAGAACTAGCATGGTGGTTGATGCCCACAAGGTTTTCACCTCCAACAGAATATGGCTGGCATGTGAACACAGTTCCAGAAGTACAGGAGACTAGTCTCCTATGCCTAGAATTAAACTTTTGAATACCCTTTCCCTCTTTCGTCTTTTTCCCCTTATTCTGTGATGAGCAAAATTAGCCCTTAAGTGGCCTTTTCCTCAAATTTCCAGCCAGAAAGGGCTAATCAAATGAGATATCCTAAAAAAAAAAAAAAAAAAAAAAAAAAAAAAAAAAAAAAAAAAAAAAAAAAAAAGAGAGCTCCAACACTGAGATGAAGTACCTTCTGCTATTTTTCTGAGAAACGTACCCTTATTAAAGATACATTCTGCACACCCTATGGGTCACCTGCCAGCTTCCTCATCTTGTGCACTTCCTTTTTATGTCTGAATTCATTTAAGAGTTCCTTGCTCATCCATGCAGGACTCCTGCTGCCTTTGTTTAATCTCTTACTTGTTGGGATGGACCTTTCTTGAGCTTGGAGGAGGTGATCTTTGAATATCAACCAGCTCTCCTGGACCCCTCTTCTTTCCAGGGTTGTATCCCATGGGATTCTTCCAAGAAGATCTCTGAAGAGGTTGAAGTCTGATCTCCTGAAATGCAGGCTTGTGGTCCTCCTTTTTGCCCTGCTTCCTCCTCTTAGGATCCTCCTCCTCCTGGATCCTCCTGGATCCTGTGACTCCAGTGGTCACACAGCCACTGCAGCCAAGGCTGCCTCCAACTTTCATATCCCTGACCAGTTCTTCCTTGTTTGTAAGTATCAAGTCCAGGAGAGCACCTTTCCTTGTTGACTTCTTGAGGCTGAGAGAGCTAGGATTGTTCGGCATGGAGAAGAGAAGGCTCAGGGGGATCCCATCCATGTGTATAAATACCTGAAGGGAGGGAATGAAGAAAAGGCAGCCAGATGCATTTCAGTAGTGCCCAGTGACAGGACCAGAGGCATTTATCTTAGAGTGAGATGAACTGCATCATGAAAGTGCCTGTTTTTCTCCACTCACTATAAAAAATATCCAGATAGCTAGATCTGATGCAGACATCTGTAACAGAGACATCTAAATTTGGGTGAGCTAACTGCTCTGTAGTGAAATAAATCTCGGCAACACAGCTGACAAATATTTCAAGATAAGTGTTCCTCCTTTTGTTTAGCTGAACTCACATAACTGTGTGCAGGATCAAACCCTTACTGAACTGCTGAGTTTAGAGCACTTCCGTACATTCCCAGCAGCATTTAAAACACTCAAGCATAGCACTGTCTTTTTTGCCTCAAAACTGGCATGAATACTGAAATATCATGCCTGAAGCTATATACATGCACCACACAACTGAACAAAAGCTAGCTTCAGTGGAAATTGTCATTGAAGATTATTTCTCAAAATTCATTTTTACTTTCTGCCACTGCAGTCCTAGGTCAGCTCAGATGTTGACGGATACTTCCACTCAGATTCAGCAAACTAGGCATTTTTTGCAGAAAGCTACATGCTTTCGAAAACAAGAGTATGGAAAAGACTTGAGCAATTTTAATTACAGTTGTGACTATGTGTTTGCGTATTACTAGTTCCTGAGGTGCGTCTGTATAAAATTTAGGCAACTGCCTCTAGCTGAAATAGTACAGTGTATTCTGACAGTGAGATTCATGTTGTTTGACTGTTAACATGCTAGACCAGTGAAAAAGAACATTTTTCTCCATGTTTAACAAGTTACCTGTTGAGGTAAGCGGTCGTATTCAGACAGTTTTAACTGCCATCTCAGCTCATGTGTCTAGCTAATGAGTAAAAACTGTGCATGTCAGAAATCCTCTAAAAGTCATTTGAAGGGTTTTGCAAGATACAGAATGCGTACTCAACAGAAAACTCAAGGCACGGGGCCTTAGACAGAATTTAGGCTGTTAGCATTGCGGCTGGCTAGGTTTGGTTGATGACATGGTGGTTAATGGCAAGGTAATGCTCTATTTTTGTTTATATTCTGACTTACATTCAAAGGAGACTAAGCTAGCATTACAAGGAGCCACTGTAACAGCGCAGCACTGTGTGGTTTTTAATGCAGTTGTATTACAAACACAGAATAAACAGGTGGTTCCTAATCCAAGAGGTTTGTAATTTCTGCAGAGCTTTATTTTATATAGAAGAAAAACAATTTGGGCATAAATCCTGCTCAAGAGCTGTACATATGGGAAACTTATATAATGATGAACAGACTGAAAGTTATTTAGAACAAAATCATTATCAGTACTGTGCAGGACATCTAATTTTGAATGATAAGCATCATCTTGATACTGAAAAGACCATTTTCACTTTATAGCTTTTTCAAATAGATTTTTATATTGTGTTACAAGTGTTAGGAGAAATGCCAATACATTAGACTTACTGATCTAGCAGTAACTTACCGTGAATATATACTCAGCTTCCCTCTGTTCCTGTAGGACAGAGACCATGCTTTGCAGTTAATATTTTAAAGCACTGGCACTACAAGAGCATGGAGTTACTTGTGTATCCATTACTTGGCCTTTCCTCTTCTAGTTGTATAACAAAACAATTTTCAGATAACATCCAGGCCTTTACTGTTTAGATTTTTTGCGCGCTTATTCTCATATAATTTCATTCAAGATGTTTTAAAACAGAGACAATATTCACATCATTCACAGAAGACTGAGAATCAATTTAAAAACGAAGTAGCTTTCAGATTAACGGCTGAACAAATATTTGACTGATCTTCCTCCTAAGGAACACACACTAAAACTGTTTTCTACTTAATCATACCTTATTGATAGTACAAAAAATACAAGTATTGCCAAGATCAGAGTGGAAATGTCCTGTCCAAATAGGACTTCATAATAGCAATGGATTTCTTGTTGCAGTATCCATCTGTACTGACTTCCAATGCAAAGCATACCGCCATCTGTATTTTTTACCATTTCCTCCATTTTTCCCAACAGATCTCAAGGGTTTGGAGATTTTTTTTTTGTTCTTTGTTTTCTACTTGGAGGTATTTTCTCACATATTTCCCACATTCCTTCATAATTTGGCGTATATTTACATTCTTTGTTCTGTATTTCTACTTTACTGTCATCAGTTTTATCGACTCTGCCTGACTTCTGCACATTCCATACAACCCCATTTGTTAAATGGAAACTTCAAAGCCATATGGGGATTTTTTTGTTTGTTAAACATTGCTTATTTCCACAACAGCACGTGTTGGCTACTGACAAGACTAGGTTTTTAACATCAGATCTGTATCTGAAAAAACACTGAAAAACTATACCATATAAATTTTAAAAAATTGTAATTACTTCTCGGTTTTGTTGTTTGGGGTTTTTTTTAGGTAATGTCGACCACTGGTGTTTGTTACACACAAATATTTAAATGATTATATTTTATTACAAGGCATTTTCAAAAAATAGTTATAAACTCATAGATTTTAAGGAGACAAACTAGTTTTAAAGAGAACAACTTCAAACTGGCACACACTCAAGTGTTTACTCCGGTGATTCTTCTGCTTTGTACTGACCTCTCTCAAAGTACACATGCCTCTCTGAAGAGGTGGGACTTAGCAGGTCCTTCTTACTCACTGTTAGACCCTCCTCTGTCACCTGTGTGAAATGCCATCAGCCTTTGCGTTCATTCTTCATAGCAACATCCAGTTTGTGTCATGTTATGTGGAAATACGACTTTTTAAGAAGAATTCACTCTGAGAGACAAGCACACACTGCCTCAGCCTTTATTTATGGACTCCGTACCATTTCCTCTAGATTCATAGCTTATTCCACAAAACTGGCTGAGCAATCATCTCTCAGGGGCGGCTCGCTACACTCTTTTTTCCTGCAAAAACATTAAGCTATACTGAAGAAGCTGTATTGCTGCTAATGTGAGCATTGGCTCCCTGAATTTGTCTGAAGCATAGCTATGTCTGTTTGGTAGATAATGTTCCTTCACTTCTTTGGTCTCCTGCTTTAACCGTGCTTGTGGCCAGCAAAGGTAATTAGTGTAAGCTGTAAGGGAGACAACAGAGACATAGGGATCTGACCATGCTACCAATTTAGACAAGTACAGCTATGCACAGCTATGACGAGCTTGTCAGAATCTACCTGAACTAGTTTAAAACTGTCTCTGTGACTAACAGGAAATAGCTGTGGCAGTATAGAGATCCGTGCAGACTGCAAAATCCATCCTAGACCAAGGCAAATATTTGAGATGTTTCCCACCCTGAGCTCTGTGTTGCAGTAATGACATTTAAAGCTGGTTCAGATATATCTGCATGGTATTTGGACATACCCAAAGACCAGATTTGCAAGACTATACACATGTATATACACACCGAACAAAGATGATGACAATGTAATTGAAAATCTGTATTCAGCTGCAAAATCTTAAAAGTAGCCCAGTGTTCCTGTTAATGATGGCTCTGGCATTGCCTGTGTTGCCTAAAAAAGGAGAAGAAAAGATGAAGAAAACCAAGCCAACCTCCTGCTGTTTCTTTCTAAGAAATTCCATCCCAGTGGTTTCTTTAAGCCAACTTCCTGCTTAAAGTAGCTATCTAAACCCATATAGAGATCAGAAATTTTGTGCAGTTTACATAACCAAGAACATGGAATTAAAACTAAATAGTTTATAAACAGAGTTTGAAAACAGTGAGGAAAACAAATACAGTCAGTAAATTCACAGCCTGGTTTCAGGTCAGTCCATGAGTAAATTAGGTACATTAATTTCATTAGATTTACATTTGGAAAAATCTATTTATTTCCCACTAACATTATCTGTATTAGAGGTCTGAAAATCAATGCTCAAGATGCAAAATGAAGCTACAAAAACTGAAATCTTATTTTTTTGTTCAGTTTTTGGATAGAAATGTACAGCTTTTATTCTAAATTCTTTATATGGTACAGCAAGCAAAATAGGACAGTAAGCATAATATTTACTTAAAATAGTACAAAATTGTAGAATAATATCAATATGCAGTATTGGTTTTATGTATTATTATTAAGATAAAATTAACCTAGTTCTGTAATCTACCCATTACGTAAGTTCCATCAGAAACCTTAAAAATTTGAATAGGCTTATACAGGTGAAGAAGTGTAAAGTTAAATATAGTGCTTTCTTATTTGCTGGCCATTAGTTGAATAATGAATGAAAAACAAGTTTAAAACTGCTAACAGTCTTCTACTGCTTGCCTTTGTGCAATTACGTTCAGACTTGTCTGAATTCAGATCACATCCTTCAAGTCAACTTTTTGCAGAACTCAGCTTGCAACAGTTATTATTACCAAGAAGATTTTTTCTTGGCTTGTTTTCATGGTGGAGCAAAGTTTAAACTGTTGTAAACTTGCTGACTAACAGCAATTAAGTTTCTTCTTTCCTAAAACAAATCTGAAGCAATACTTTCTTTTAAATGTCATTTTGACACTATTTTGTTTACATGCTATTTAGAACACTATTTATGTTTCCTTAAATACAGATCTTTTACAATAAACAATTTACTGCAGGATCCAGAAAACAGTGATAACCATTACTGTCACTGTAGGCCCTTAAGGTTTAAGAAGGTCAAACTGAAAAAGTAAATCTTAAAACTAATATTAAAGTATTTTAGTCAACACAACTTGTTCATTTAAGTAATAAAGTCCTAACAGTTCTGAAATACACATTTCTCACATTCAATATATATTTTGTACAGGAGAGTACAAGAGAGATGTGGACATACTGRAGAGAGTCCAACAAAGGGCCATGAAGATGACGAACGGACTGGAGCATCTCTCCTGTGAGGAAAGTCTCAGGACTCCCAGACCTGGGACTGTTCAGCCTGGAGAAGAGAAGGCTCAGCGGGGGGATCTCATCAGTGTATATAAATACCTGAAGGTGCAAAGAGGATGGAGCCAGGCTCTTTTCAGTGGTGCCCACTGACAGGACCAGAGGCAGTGGATACAAACTGAAACACAGGAGGTTCCCTCTGAACATCAGGAAACACTTTTTTTTTTTTACTGTGAGATTGACAGAGCCCTGGCACAGGTTGCCCAGGGAGGTTGTGGAGTCTCCATCCTTGGAGATATTCAAAAGCCATCTGGACATGGTCCTGGGCAACCAGCTCTAGGTGGCCCTGCTTGAGCAGGGGGGTTGGACCAGATGGCCTCCAAAAGTTACTTCCAACCTCAACCCTTCTGTGGTTCTGTGATTTAAAGGTGCCTTAATGCTTGCCAATTACTTCGCATTATAGATTAATATTATGCCATAGTCAAAACCTCTGGAACCAGACAGTTAAATTAAAATATACAGATAACACTATTTTGAAAATACAAAGATCTGACAGAAATGCATGACCTTCCTTTTTCAGCCTTCTACCAGTACAATGACATCGCCTCCTACCCAGTTACATAGCTTTAAAAAAAAAAGAGTTACAATGTTCCAGAAAGAATAAGAACTGAAAGATGGACATATTTAAAGCCTAAATTAGTCACATTGTGTGTTTTGAGGATAAGTCCTGTAAGTACACTGATAATCATAGAATCATGGAATAGTTAGGATTGGAAAGGACCTTTAAAGGTCACCTAGTCCAACCCCCCTGCCATGGGCAGGRACATCTTCAACTAGATCAGGTTGCTCAGAGCCCCATCCAACCTCACCTTGAATGTTTCCAGGGATGGGGCATCTACCACCTCTCTGGGCAACCTGTGCCAGGGTTTCACCACCCTCAGCATCAAAAATTTCTTCCTTATCTCTAGTCTAAATCTACCCTCCTTTAGTTTAAAACCATTACCCCTTGTCCTGTCACTACAGGCCCTGCTGAAAAGTTTGTCCCCATCTTTCTTATAAGCCCCCTTTAAGTACTGATAGGCTGCAACAAGGTCTCCCCAAAGCCTTCTCTTCTCCAGGCTGAACAACCCTAACTCTCTCAGCCTTTCTTCACAGGAGAGGCATTCCATCCCCCTGATCATTTCTGTGGCCCTCCTCTGGACCCGCTCCAACACGTCCATGTCTTTCTTATGCTGAGGGYTCCAGAGCTGGATGCAGTACTCCAGGTGGGGTCTCACCAGAGCAGAGTAGAGGGGCAGAATCACCTCCCTCGACCTGCTGGCCACGCTTCTTTGGATGCAGCCCAGGATATGGTTGGCCTTCTGGGCTGTGAGCGCACATTGCCAGCTCATGTCCAGCTTTTYRTCCACCAGTACCCCCAAGTCCTTCTCAGCAGGGCTGCTCTCAATCCCTTCATCACCCAGCCTGTATCGATACTGGGGATTGCCCCGACYGAGGTGCAGGCCCTTGCACTTGGCCTTGTTGAACCTCATGAGGTTCTCATGGGCCCACTTCTCGAGCTTGTCCAGGTCCCTCTGGATGGCATCCCGTCCCTCAGGCRTGTCGACCGCATCGCTCAGCTTGGTGTCRTCTGCAAACTTGCTGAGGGTGCACTCGATCCCACCATCTATGTCACTGATGAAGATATTAAACAGTASTGGTCCCAATATGGACCCCTGCGGGACACCACTCATCACCAATCTCCACCTGGACATTGAGCCACTGACCACTACCCTCTGGATGCGACCATCCAACCAATTCCTCACCCACCAGACAGCCCACCCACCAAATCCATACCTTTCCAGTTTAGAGAGAAGGATGTCATGGGGGACTGTGTCAAAGGCCTTACAGAATTCCAGATAGATGACATCTATAGCCCTTCCCATGTCCACTGATGTCGTCACTCCATCCTAGAAGGCCACTAGGTTGGTCAGGCAGGACTTGCCCTTGGTGAAGCCATGCTGGCTGTCTSGAAATATTCCTGAAGAAGAAGAAGCTGGGTCTCAGTATATCTCATAAGTTGTATCAGCCATCCAAAATTTGTCCCCAAGTATGAAACTCCCTCCCCACACACACCTTTACTACCTCTACTGAATCTACCCCTGTCACTACTGACTCTTTTCCCAAGCTTCTATGGAATATTTTCTAATTTCCCTATTAAAGACATGCTGGTTCCTGCCCACTGTCCTTTCTTCCCTTAAAAGAAGGGATTTGCACAAGTTCAAAACTGAAAGTTACATCTTAATAAATGCTTACTCAGTTGTACTCTAACATTTACAGACTGAAATGCTATTTGGCAGCTATTAACTAGTGCCCAAGTTGGAGTTTCTAGGACAGTGTATTCCACAGAGCTGAGATACAAAAAAACACTTAAAAAACCCATGGAGGTCAGGTGACATTTTCAAAATTTCAGATCAACACTCCATCTCTGTTTTGTACACTTTTCAGGAAACATGGGCTGAGATGTCAGATGCAACAATTCAGAAATGGTTTACTTTGGGGAAAACTGTTTCTAACAATATACGACACTAGAAGTTAAACCAATTACATGAATGGTCCAAATTCCATTTCCCATGAAATCTGGTAATATAATTAAGAGATTTTCCTTCTGTTTGGTAACAGAAGCACAGTGCAGTACTCTGTACAGAGTATTCTTAAACTCAACATGACCTTTACTAATAACTGTTCCTTTTAAGACAGAATAATTAAACATAGAAACTTTCATTATGTGTAAGAGGTAAAGAGGAAAAAGGAGGAAATCGTGTTAGGAAAATAATAACATTAATCCATTTCTAACCTATATTTCTCTGCCATCTTTGTTTCCTAACTGTTAGGGCTTTTGATGTGCAACAGAGTTCTTGTATGAGGAACATAACAACTGCAATGAACAATAGAGTAGGCCTGCACTTCCCAAACTTGTTTTGTTTGGGTCGCTTTAGTAACTGCTGCATTAGCCAGATATGGGTTGCAAGTGAGGTCCTGAGTGCACGCAGAAAGCCTCACGCTTCCACCCCCTCCTCCCTCATAATGCTGTATAAGTTCACTCCCACCCCTGTCTAGAAACAAAACTCCGAGCTTGCTTTCCACTTCTCTGCCCTCCTACGCACACATACTGGGACTTAACTCCACTCCCTCAAGTCCTCACTCAGCTTATCAGTAATGACTGCCTGCACAAAAACGCTTACCCGCTGTGCAGGTCAGCGCCCACACAAGCAGCCTGGAAAGGTGATGATCTGGGCTGCAGGATAAAGTTCTGTGTGCAAGCCATTAGCGATAGCAAGAAGATGCTTTCGTGAGAGCATTTACCTTGCAGATCAGGTATACTCCGCTACACGTACAGACACTCCTCTCCACTGCAGCTAGGAGCTGTATCTACAGCCACTTCGGAATTGTTTCATACCACAGCTACATCTCTGACAATCTGGGAACCTAGGAATGAGTCATCCTCATCTGATACATCACTATGGGTGAGGGTGTTTTTCACTGTTTTTACCCCAGGAGGTCAAAAACATATAAACACATTAACATTTACAGTTTTAGAGGAAGAGAGGAGGAGAAAGTCACATTTTCTTGYCATAGAATGGTGCTTTGCCTTGAATTTTCAAAGGAACTGAGGGCAAATAGGCTTACGACTCAAAATTGCTACAAGGAGATGCCTATTCAAGATCATTCTCCGGGTCCAAAGGATGTCTTCAGTGCCATATCCTGCATCTTCTCGCCCCATGGATAGAGCAAGGCACGGTTTTTGGACAGAACAGCTTCACAGAATAGTACTGCAGAGAAAAGAGGGGAAACGGCTGAGGTGGAAACATCTACTCATAAGCTGGCTGCTGTGTACRCACAGCCACCCAGAAAGGGGCTGGGGATGGCTGCCAGCACTGCCAGTGGGCTCAGTTCAGCACAGCACAGTGTGCAGGCCTGCAACAGGGCCAGGGCCTCCCACAGCCCTCGGCCCAGTGGATCGAGGGGAGGCAGCCACCCTCAGTTCCTTCAGCAGCAGCAGAGATGACGAAGCCCACAGGCGGGGAGCCGCAGGCTAGACCGCGGGCTCAGCAGCCCCGAGGGAAACACGGGGAGAGGAGCAACGCCGGGGCGGCAGGCGGGGGAGACAGGCGGGGGGGGGGAAGGCGGCTCGGCGCGGCGCGGCCCTGCCTACGTGCAGCAGCCCGCGAGGCCGCACGCCCACGGGCCTGGCTAGAACATGGCTCCCGCAYGCGCGTCCGCAGTGTCGGGGTGTTGGGCGGGGGCACTCGCGTCGCGGTGCGTCACGGAGAGGGGGCGGTGACTCCCCCGCGCCCCGCCCCGCCCCGCCCTGCCGCCGTGCGCGCGGCGGGGCTCTGCCGGCACCTCCCCTGGAGGGGGCGGTGCCGGGGAGGGCGGTGCCTGGGCCGGCTCCGGCGCCGGGGTGGGCGGGGGGCGGCCGCAGCCGGGGGAAGGGCCGGGGCGGCGGCGGCTCCGGTCRAGCGGTCGGGGGAAGGGCCGAGGGACGCGGGGCAGGTCGGAGGAGCTGCGGCCGCGCCTGTGCGTGTCCGCGGGCGGCCAGGATGGATCACCACCAGCCCGCCAGCCGCTACCGAGTGGTGAGTGCGGCGGCCCCGGCTCGGCCCCGCTCGCCTCCCCTCGCCTTCTCGGGCCGGGGCGGCGGCGGCCGGGGCGCCCTTCCCCCCCACCCTCCGCTTCTCGGCTCCCACGCGCGGGGGTCTGGCGGGGACCCCCCGGCGTTTCTCCAGCGCCGGTACGGGCCCGAGCGCGGCCCCGTCCCCTGCCCTGCCCCGGTGGCGGCGGGGCTCTGACAGCCGGGCCTTGCCCGGGCGGCGCGGCCCCGGCGGGAGCTGCCCCCTCCCCCCCCGCCTCCGGGAGGCCCTGGCGCCCGGCCTCTGGGGGGGCGGCTGGCCGGCCTCGGCCGCGCTGCCGGCCTGCACGGGAAACCGCCTTTACCCGCCCCCCTTCCCCTCCCTCCCGCTCCCCCTCGGCGCCTGGTGCCGGTCTGGGGGTGGCGGCACCCGGCGGGGTCGGTGGGTTTTCCCGAGCGCGTTCCCCGCCAGTGGGGGGGTGGCGGGCCTCTGCGGAGAGCGTGGTCCCAGCAGGACGGCGGTTCCCGCCTGCCTCGCTGCGGCGTCGGGGAAGGGGTAGGGTTAGTGCTGGTACGCGTCTGGGAGCGAAGCGGCGTTTCTGCTCTAAAACCTTCCTGTTTCTAGTAGTCCGTAGCTGTCTGGCACGGGGTTAGAGCGTAATGCGCGTATGCGTGTTGTCATCTTTACGCCGGTGTGTGTGTACGCACCCACACGTGTGCGCCGGCTTGCTGAGGGTGAGGTGCGGGGGGCCCTAAAAGGCAGGAGAGTGACCTTCAGTAAGCCTCTGTGTATGCACACGCACAAGCGCACATGCACGTACACACATGAGCTCCCTCGCTTACTAAAGCTCGGTCTTCAGCACATCTGAGTTCACCGAGTCCAATTTAAATGTCCGTTCTTTCCTTCCTGAACTTCACTACCGAAATAATCATTTAGGACGCGAAGATTTTCCTCCTGCCCCCAAAAATCAAAAGATTTTTGGTTGTACTGCTTGTTTCTTGCAGTCATTAGTTTAATGTCAGTTATATTAATGTTGCAGTCATTAGCTTAATGTCAATTATACTCGAAATATATAAGCTTTTCAGGTTATGGGTTGCAAAAACTACTTAGGTGAAGTCAGTCTCCTCAAAAGTTTCAATTTTGTCCTTCAGTTCCTTGTATTTCATGGCTTTGCTATGTATGTAAGGTTATACTACAGAAGTCTGAAATCTTTGCTACTGTCTGTAATTCAAATTTCTACTACAATCTTCTAGCTAAATCCCGAATTATTTATCTTCCTGTTTGTGTTTTACAGCTTGAGCAGTGAAAACAATGCCCCCAGAAGTAATGACATTTACTTCTGTGCATATGCAGAACTAAATGCTGATACTTATATTCAGATTGTTCCTAGGTTATGATCTAAAAAAAAGTTATACGAAAACCCTTGTAATGGGTTTGGAATATTTATTTTGATAGTCTTACAGTGTGGGAAGTTTCTTTACACTCTTGGACGATTATATGCTGGGATTGTCATATAGCTGATGAACACACCTAGCACCTTGCGACTTCTCAGGAGTGACGTGTATGCCTTTAGGACGCTAGCGGATCACCACGTGCTCTACGGGTCAGTGTTTTCCAGCACGCGTCTCTTCCTGCGCCACAGTACCATAACTTAGAATCAGCAGAAGTGCTAAAGTCATTCCTCCTCCTTTGCAACGGAGAACAAAAATGCTGGCAGAGCATTTTCTTAAGAGCCTGAAAACCCTATCCTGCCTGAAGTAGCCTGGTTATGTTTTAAAAGGCCTTAAAAGCATATGCTATTAAACTTCAGACAAATATAAGGGAAATTTTAATTCCATTACTCAAAGGAGGAGAAAAAAAACACGGTAGGATGGAAYGAAGAAATAATTTGCCACTGTAATATTTTTATGTTACATTTGATTAGGAACTTCCAGTGATGGTGCTGGTGCCCAACTTTGGGTAAATGCTCTTTGGTGCGGCCTTCCTAAAAGGCTAATCTTAATATTCAACAGCAGGAGTTGGCCTAGTCTGTTCCCTATGTATATTAAACTTTGTGGTCAATTTGTGCCACTGAATTTTGTTATGGAAGTGTTCTCTGAAGCCACTGCAATTACAGCATGTTAAATTCCATTGAATTTGTTGTAAGTCACAATGAAAGGGCTATCTTAATCTCTGATGTACTCCAGAGTTTAAAATATGACTTTACTGATGTCTCATAGGAAAGAGCGTGTTGTTTTATCTTCTCTCTGTTACATCTGACTGCTAGACATTGAGATTTTTGTAATGTTATTTACTCACTGTGTTGGGTCAGAGAATGGAAGGAACAAGGCAATTGCAGATATACTTAATTAGCACCTGATTATTCAAGCATGTGATCTTAAGTGTTACGATGTATTTGCTTACATAATGGCTGTGATAGGTAGTAAGCAATGGATTATTGCAGATTTTATGGTTGTGTCCTAATTCTTAAGGACAAAATATAGAAGAAAAATACAACTTAATGTGGCTAATACCACATTAGTTATGTGAACATCCCACTCCCTAGTGCTAAGCTTATGAAATCTGACCAGTTCTGCTGTGCTCACTGTATGTCTCTTTTTTCTTTTTTTCTTTTCATGAATAATAGCAAACACTTTTTTTCCAATTGTACCCATTCTGCCTTTACTTCTGATTGATCTGTTTTGCTCTGTTCAGGGCAAGTTCTCTTCTAAATAGAAAGAATTATAGGCGTACATTATTATCGAAAGAATTACTGACTTGCATTTCTGTTCCTGGCAGCGACAGTAGCACTTCGGTGAAGTTGAAGGAGCTATCTCACTGCTGCCTCTTTTTATTTGTGGTTTCTTCAAGTGAGTTAAACTAAAAGGCTTTAAGAATGGCAGGCAATTTAGTTTTGAGCATTAGGACAACAAGCCAGTTTTATGACTTCGTATGAAGCAGAAAATGTCTGATCATAAAGCTAACCCTCAGCTTCTCTTGTTTTTTATCTCTGTCAGAAGTAGCACTAAAGCTTCATTCTGCATCTTATTCTTTCTTGTGCGTCTGCGTTTTATTTAAAAAGCAGTTTAAAAGTGTTCAAACCAGGCAACTGTTAAKAAGCTGGTACTTGGAACTGCAGCGAAGTAAGCGTTGTGAGCAAAGAGCAGGCGGTACATCAGCGTTACGTAACTATCTGCCGCGGGCGTGTGTGATTTGTATTGCTTTCTGCCCCTCCTTTTTTGTCCTCTCTTCATAGGGCAAAAAGACAACTAATTGATGGGTAAGAATTTGTCATGCTTCCCTGCAGGAATATGACATCAGAAGTAAATTAACCAACCTTTGTTGTCTTGCTTTGCTTCCTTTTTTTTCCCTTAGTCACTTGCATGCTGCAATCCTGTTGGTAAATGTGTCTTAAACTTTACATTCATTACAGGTATAGTCAGTTCAGTTGTGTCATTTCCTTATTGTTTTATTTTTTTTCTTTTTCTTCCCTTATTCTGGTGGTTGTTGGATAAGGGGACTGAGGCATCAACTTTAGGAAAATTATAATAAAAATTGTTCAGTGATCATTCTCCTGATTCTTTTTACCTTTTAGCTCTTTTTCATCTGACTTTAATTTGTGCATTTGTGCAAACTGTCTTGTCTGAAGTGTCTGCTCCTAGTCCAGCTTGTTTGCAGAAAAAGTGATTTGAAAGATGCTTTGTGAATCTATACTGAAACAAAGAAAAAGAAATGCAGCCGTTTTCTGCAGTGCGTGAAACTGGGTGAGCAACTAAGTATTAAAGCTCAGGATTGCCTTTTTTTTTTATGTGAAATGCGGTTTTCCAGATAACCGAGTCACGAGGGAAGACTTCACGTGCATATGAGTGATTCAGGCACAGAAATCCCATTGAAGGCTGCGTGCTGAACTGCATAAGAATTACAATCGACTCGCCGCTCCCCCCAGTCTTTCTTGATTAAAGCTTTGGGTTATCAATCTGGGGTCAGGTAGTCATCAGTCTTTGACTTATGGGGTGGTCAGAGCTAGATAGGTAAGTGGTAAAATGGGTAGGTAGCAAACCGGGACAGGAGGATCCAAGGGCAGCAGTCCGCATGGATGCCAGTTTAGCTGTCACTGAACTTGCCATGCCACTGTAGCACCTGGGTTTGGTGCGGTTTGTAAGTGATGTGTGATGCAAGACTTTGAGACGGCAGCCTGCTATTGTACAGCACTATACAGGGATAAAGAAATTGTGATTTTTAAAAGGTGTGTGAATCTTGTATAAATGTAAGTTGTATGTGCTTTTTAGAAACAGGGTTGAGAGATGAAAATTGCTACTGTAAACACTTTATTCCAATCCATTTGCCTGCATAATGCTACATGTTGTGAATAGTTTTACAATTATCTCCGATAAGGCTTAATTTTCTGTATCTCTCAACTCCATTGTCATTGACTCCTGACTCCCACAACGTTATCTGGTTAAAAACCTTAATCAAAGTCAAGTTGTCTTTGTAGGTCTCAAACACATGAAAGTCAACCTACACAGGAAATGTGCACAAAGAAAAATCTCTTCCTCCTTCCTTTCTTTTCACGGGACTGAGCCTAATAGTGATTGGCAAATAAAAACCCAAATACTGTTTATTCTACACCTTTGAGATAAGACCCCTAGCTTATATCTAGCATATTTTCTGTAGTATTTATTGTCTTTGGAGAACTCTTACGTAATTGGTGTTACTGAACAGATTGAGCTAGCTTACGTTGGGGAAATTCTGTTGCTTTCCACAAATCTGGTGGTGAAGTCATAACTGGAAGATGAAATACTGCATTTAGGGGACTATGTTTATAGTACTGAAAAAAATTGAGTAAAGATGCGTTAAGTGATAAGCATTACTGTTGCTTGCTTGTGACAGTTGCACTGATATTTTTAGTGATATGAACCTCTCAATCATTGAACATAAAATTTTTCAGTGCACTGGCTTTTTGCACATGAAACACCTAACAGACCTTTAACAGTTTAGAAGGGCAAATGCGGATCTTCTGAAATGAGGTAAATGACACTTTCGAACAATGAGCTGTCCTTGCATCTTAATTGTTTTTTGGAATTTAATAATAAACATTTTAAATTTTGAATTTATTTCTGTAACATTTTTACCTGTGACAAATTTGTCTGTTAAACATAGTGGTTTTTTTTCCTTGAAAGAATAGCTTTAATATTTTTATAAACACTTTTCCCTATTTTTTATGAAGAATCCTGCCACAAATGAAGAAGAAAAATTATAAATGTTGAGGTATGTTTGCAGATACAGTAGTGATGCCGTTAATGCTTAAAACTAATACATTTTTTTCACTTTCTATTTTTTAAGTACTTTCACGTTTCATATGAACAAGGAAATAAACCTCCTATCTCTTTGTGTGTTCCTCCCAAAGCAAGGTGACGAGGTACCAGACAGGTACAATCCTTTCTGTCTGTTCCCCTTTGCAAATTTAAAGCAGGGTGGTTTAACTTTGTGTGTTGCCATCACTGTCTGGTTTTTGGATCTCTCTTTCGGAGGGCCACAGATACAACACCCAGCTCTGCAACTGATTGACGGGAAGAAATGCTGGCTCACTGGTACAACAGGAGTAACAGCGGTTACAATAGCTTTCTGGTTCTTTATGTGGGCACAGGTTGTGGCGTGTGGGCAGTTTCCTTTCTTTTTGGCGTGGGCATAGAGGGACATAAGGTGGTTTTTATCAGCCCTGCACACAAATTGGTTTAATTACATAGGGCACCAGTTTTACTGTGCTGAACAAGATAAAATGAGTAGTAAAAACCAGCAAGATGTACCTGGGTTGTTCTGCTCGGGTTTTTCTCCACAGGTCTTGGTTGAGACTGCAGGAGGGGAGGGTAGGAACAGGACTGGTCCTTTCTGGTGGCAGCAAGCCTATCTTGTGAAACTGTGGATTTTTAGGTTCTTGAAAGACGCACAAAAACAAAAGAAAGATATACCTGATCTGAGCAGTGACGCTAAGTCATGTAATGTAAAAGGACAGCTTCAGGCTGTGGCATGTGCACATGCCACATCTAGTAAGTCTTCTAATCCTATTAAAAAAGGCAGAAGTTCAGTAACAGGAATAAAATGCCTTCAAATAGCAGGGTTCTTAGCAGAAGTCAGCTGTGATGTGGCCGAGCCAGATGTTCGTTTCATGCTACTTTAAAAAAGAGACACTCTAAGTACTCTCTCAGCTTGTTCGTATCTGAAAAATGTGGTAGGAACCACATCAGGATAATCTCAGAAATCAAGCGCTACATTAATACAAAATGTTAGTATCAGTTTTCTAGATGGGGAAAGTGAGGTGCTTTTGACAAACGGGTAATTCTAGACTTATTTTGAAACTTTCTTCCCAGTGACGGTGTTGACAAAACAAGGAAGATGTGGCAACTGGTAATGTCATCACACCTAACTTTGTGAGACCTCAGTGCTCAGTTTACAGTCGTAGATTTGAATGTTGTGTTGAGTTTCATAGTCTCAAAACTCCTCTAGACTTCAGGTGCGTCAGCTGCTTTGGAAAGGGGAATGAACAAATGGAGGTATACCAGTACGCCCACATTAGGCAAGCCATTTTCGAACTGAGAAGAAAAGTAATCCTAAGAGATTATGAGTAAAAAAAAGAATGAAAAAATTGGCAACTTGTTAGGTCAGAGAGGCACTGCCAACTCGTCCTACTGAAACTGAGCTATTGCACAGCCAAGACTGCGGGTTTGAGCTGCCTCAGGCTTAGGTCTCCCACTTCCTGGACAAGTGCTGTCACAGCTAGCTGGTTTTAGTAAAATGGGCACCCCCTTCGCCAGCTGTGTTTTTAATGAAAATGACTAACTTCTTCTGTTTTGTGCTGAAGTCATTTCAAACTTGCACAGCTGGGGCTCACAGCACATGTCAGGATGCGGATGCCTTACTGCTTTGAGATTTACAGTGAAAGTGGAAAATATATTTCCATTTTAACATTTAACTGTTTATTCCACTTAAGCATCGTTTCCATTATCATAGGCTAAGATTAGCCTGAAACTGATATAGTCTAACTTACTGCTCAACCAATCTATAGCCACAATATTAGATATTGAGTCCCTGTCTGTGCCGCCTCCAACTGTGTTTGGAATGGACAGAATGATTTAGAAAACAAGCCTCCAAATTTTGAGTGGTGTAGACACAACAAAATCTGGTCAATAACCTGTATATTACTTTATTTCTGTTTGTAATCCCTTTTTCTTCTTCTTCAGTTACTGTTCAAGGTGTTTGGCAGAGATTTGTCATTTTCCTTCTTGTAGAACGTGGCTTTCCAGTAAAAAAATTGAAGAAAAATTTTGGTCTCCAGCTATTGTATGGTAACTTAACATACTCACAAACATAGTTTGTCCATTTTAGCTTTGAACAATATTTTACCTTTTGGCAGTAATCCTATTAATGTTGACTTATTATTGTTGTAGGAGAGGTCAGAATCATGTCCTTGGTAAAGGTGTATATGTAGATTGAATTATTAAACATGTTTTAGCTTTTCCCTGATTAATCTGAAAAGGTTATGTAGAGCAGCCTTGAGGAGAACTTATGAGGATGCTTACAGTATCAGTTATCTCCTTATTGCAGAAAGTAAGGGTTTTGGTTTTGTGGTGGGGTTTTTTGGGGGGTTTGGTTTGGGTTTTTTTGTAAAGTAGCACAGGCTCATGTTTAAGCATTGCTTTGGTAATGGTTAGTGTAGTTAAGACTTGCCATCTTTGAGGAGTGAGTGATGCCTTTGGTAAAGCATGAGACAATTGGGGTAAGAGTCCTGGGTAATACTGAGGCCAATTGTCCATTTTGATCATGGTATTTTGAATCAATTGTCATATTTTGGAATTTAAGGGAAATGGTACTTAAGGTATTTTTAAGGAATGTACTGAAGCATTAAGACTCTTAATTGAAACTCCAGAGTTGTGGTCACAAAATCGACTTGCATCAAATGCATAGAATAAATGATTAGGAAAAAGACTTGCACAAGCTGTTTACTCTTAAAAACCTGTTCCAAATTCTAGAATGAGAGTGTATAATTCGAAGAAACGAGCAGGCTGCTAAAGCCCTGCAGTGCTGGGCCATAGCTGATGATGAGTGGTGTGGCCCATGTTCCTTTCTCACGTACCTCAACGTCTGCTACTTTTTTTTTTTTTTTTTTTTTTTTAAATACTCCCTATGGTTCACAGTTAGCACTAGTTTGGTCATCTTCTACTCTTCTCTGAAGAGCTGAGCTTCCTAGACTGCTGCTTTTTTTGTTGTTTTTGTTTAGCTGCCTTGTAATCAAAAAAACCCTGACCTGCTGGAAAGTGCCTGCCTCTAGATGTACGCATCATCTATCTAGTAACTGAGCGATCCAGAGAATTGTCCTTTGGGCCACATATTCTGTAGGCTTGCTTTAAAATGCTTAGTCGACACTCTTTAGCTCTAACAGTAGGGTTGAAAAAACTTGATACTATCTGTTGAGACATAAAAATGCATTCTTTAAAGAAAGGGCCTTTAATGTTCATTGCTGTTGTGTGAGTTGTGTTTGTCTTTGCTACTAAACTTTGTTAAAGCTGTGAGTCCCAGAGCGGGTGGAGGAGAAAGAAGACCACAAATCAAAATCAAATCTTTTCAGTAGAACCTGTTCTTCTGCATGCAATGCACAAAAAGTGTGTTCAGCTGGTGTTGTGTATGTGTGTGGGTTTTTTAAGCTGTTGAAATTTCTGTATGTATTATCTCTCTAATGATTTGATTTATTGATATCTTAAATTGAGGAGCTTGAGTACTCCATTTTGCAGTTACTAAAAAAATGCGATATGCTGAAAACGTCAGGCACAATTGACCCTCTAATAAGAATAAAGACGGTTTGCTCTTATTGATTAGTAATAACCTCTGATTTATGTATTATTTAATTAATTATTTCATTTTGGGCTAACTGGTACTGTAGAGTAGGAAACTGTTCCTGCTTGACCAGCTTTATTCAAATACACACACAATAAAACCTCTGTGTTGTCAATAAAGTTGAGACTTTTGAAGTTTTTATTGGAGTTTTACTGCAGAATTTTTGAGGATACTTACTTACCTGTGATATAGGAGATGCAAACTTGAGTCATTTTTCCCCTACCTCTCAAATAAGGGACTTGAGGTGAAATTGTATGCTCCTTCTGCAGTTCAGTTACCATGATACTTCTCCAGGAAAAAACCTCCTCTTTTTCTTTATCCCTGCCTCCACCCCCACCCCCACCCCCCCCCCATGCAAAATGAATTTGCCATTTTTAGCATCTTCCTGCATTTTCTTCATTAGGAAGCATTGTGCATGAACCTTCCTGCTGTACTTGGGCTTTTAAGTGAAACACGCATAATATATTTAGAGAAATACTTGGCTTTTTCAATCGGCATTGAATTTTTCAGCCCAGATGAATGTAGGCTAAAATGGAAGCTGGAACTAACTGTTGAATATTGAGTTGGCTCTTGGTGATTGCCCTGTCCATTTCCTAATTTTACAGGCTTTCCTATTCCCTCTACTTTTACAGTTTACATGTTTTGTATGTTCTGTGTGACTTTAGAGTGACTGGGGTCTACTTTCTGTACTGATTCTATAAAGTTGCTGGTAAGTAAAGACATGACCTTTTGACTTGCGATTCTTGGAGCTGTCACTGATGGTTTGCTGAAGCTGTTGGTTAGTGGCAGCTGCCAACAAATCCTGATAAAACATTGTCCATCGTCAGGGAAGATAGTGAGAATGAACAGGAGGCATCATTGTATGAAACCTGGGACCTGCCTGCATGTTGGGTACTGTACACAGTTGTGGGATCTCACAAGAGGAGCCTAGAGGAGCTCCAGAAGGTGAAGGGAAGCAGCCTTCTTAAAAGTGGTGACTGAAATGGGTGGTGGCAGTTAGAAGTGATCAATGCCTACAAAGTCACCGAGGCAGCGGACAAAGCAGTTGCGGAGCTGTTACTCACCAAATTGTGCAGTATTAAAACTGGAGAGCACTCGCTGAAATTTGGTTTGAATCACAGAAAAGACAAGAAGCGAACATTGGCAGTTTGTTAATACACAAGATCATTGAGGCAGACAGTACTTTCAGATTCAGGAACACAAATGCACACACATCAGATCCGTAACAGACGCAAATGGAATAGGCAGAGGTGTACACTCTACCAGCCATAGTATAACAGCTGTGAATGTCGGGGGAGTCTGAGGAAAATGGATGGCAAATAAGTGACTGAGGCTTGTGTGCTGTCTGTGTGTCTCCCGATGATTGTGTTGGAGATGGAACACTTCCTTAGACTGACCGCTGGTCTCAGTAACGTGCTTCTGTTTTATTAATGGGTCTGTATTATACACTCTTACTTCTAACTAGAAAGTCTTCAAGGAGGAGAGCCTTATTTTGTACTTTGTTTATAGAATTTAAACCAGTTCCTCAAGCTGTTCTCGAGTTACCATTTGACAAACAGAAGGTTACATGGTAATGGTAATCTTTTTAGTAACTTCTAAATTCTAGAGTAACTCAGAGTTGCAGTACTTCATAGTGTACAAGCTCTAGAGTAAGCTTTTTACCAACATTTTTCTAGAAATGTTTTTATACTCGTGCTTGAAGATTTGAAAAATGTTGGTCCCAGCCATAGTCTTTATTAGTATTAGAGACTTCAGGTTTTTGTTGACAAATTTCACAATTAATTCCTATAACCATGCAATAGGAAAAACTCTTGGAAACTATGCTGGATTTATAATTTTACAATAAATATGAAGCATGTATCTGTTTGGAACCTACCAAAATTCCGGTATTCAGAATTATTTCTGAATAATTCTTTAGTAGAGAAGAAACCTAAAAAAATAAGTGGAGAGAAATGGATGTATTTTAAAGGACAACTCTACGCTCCTAGTAGCGTTAGTCTCAGAGTATTTACTTTTCTAAAAGAGTTCTCATATTGACACGTGGTATGTTACTGTCCTTTACTAATAGCTCCACTTTTGCTGTTAATGTGGGGGATGGGAAGGAATAGATGTTTTAGAAGCCATAGGGAATGAATGCAAATGTGTATGTTGTGCTGTTAAATGTATGATTAATTATTTAAATCTGGATTATAATCCACGAAAAATGAAAGAGCAAGTAAAATGTTGTATGTAAAGTAGCCATTGGAATGGAGAGAGAGAGAGGTATCTATCTATATATATCTATCTACACACACATTATATATATGTAATTTTTTTATTTAATTTTTTTTTCCTTCACAAAGTCCTGGCCACCATTGTTTTTGGTTTTTTTGTTTGTTTGGTTTGGTTTGGTTTTTTGGTTTTTTTCGTGACATGCTTATAAGCTTCTTTAAAAAAAAAAAAAAAAACTTGAAAAATCCAATAGGTTAAAGATCCCTAGTTAAAGAGAACTGACTAAAATGATTTAACTGTCACTTAAGTGAAGTGCATGTAAAACACTTTCAATTGCGATGGATCACTTTATTTTCACATGAGGAGTCTCACTTTGGCAGAAAAGCCATTCTGTTGCAACATATTTTTCAACAACGTTCAGTATAAATCTCTTTGGATTCTTTTTGGTAGAAGTTTGCCTCCAGAGGTTGTGGGTTTCCATGGTACCTAATCCTTATTTAGCAGACACACTTGGTATTTCTACACAGCTGTGGAATGGCAGCAATGGACTTCTGTTCTGCTTTCCTGCTTCTAGTGCAGATTTTACACCTTTGACCTTCTAACATATTGACTGCTATTGAAAACTTTCTGCAGAGATGCATCAAGGGGAAAAAAAAAAAACACTCCACTGTCATGAAGGGCTATTGCTAGATCCGGGTATGTGATAGTTGATGCTTGCCAAGTGATGGGATGGTGGGAAAAAAAATGATGTGGATCTGTTCCGTGCAGTCGGGAATTCTGATCGAATTTGACCAGTTAGTTTTAAATACATAAAAGCAAAAAGTAGCTGGAAGTTGCTGGACTTTTGTATTTTACTGGAATGTACTGAAGTGCCTTATAAGCTTGATTGTTTAGTACTTTAGTAGAGTATTTATTAAGCTGAAGGCTCCCCCATCTCTGGAGGATGATGTTTCTCTGGGGTGTCGTGGCTGTGGCCAGGGCTGTGTTTCAGGAGAGATTGCGTTTGGTGCTGAACTGCGGATAGCTGCCTGCCTTCTGGCTGGGAAGTTGGCAATCTGGTCTGCATGGGTTTGTGGTAAGTTGGTGTTACAACAGGAATTTGAAGAAAAAGGCATGATGTTGTTGTAAACTACCTTATTGGTAGAGGATAAAAACTGATACTGAGGAGAAAGCTGGTAAGTTAAAATACAATGTGGTTTGTGGGTGGGTTCCCCCCCCCCCCAATAATTCTTGTATTTTACAAARTTTTGAAATATTTCTTTCAAAGGCCGTTGTGGATATGTTGTTGTTCCCCCCCCCGATAAACAAGAAAATTAAAACATTCATTTTGAAGAAGGATTTATTTATCTCTTCTGCTCCTATAATTCTTATCTAAGTGTAATTAGAGATTACTGGTTTTAGTTTTGATTGTTCAGTGGCTACTAGTGACCTAAATTAGGGCTGATTGATCTTAGCACTTGAATGGCGTTTATGGGTTAATGGTATAGGTTTTATGGGTTTTTCTAAAAATAAAGTAATAGTCGATAGCATGAGCTGTTGAGACTATTAGGTGTCATTCAGAAACAACAGAGATGGGTAAACAGAGGTCAGAGCTGTCTCCAACATGAAGTTTTTTTATACCAGGTTCAGAATTAAATTTTATTTCAAGATTCCCTTTTGTTTTTTCCCTTGAAAATCCCAAGATTAATATTTCGCTGTTTACAGATGAATAAACCTATTTTTAGACTACTAAAGCTGAAAAAATGCAAAATGTGGTTACAAAACAGGCATTTAATACCCAGMCTGTATTTGTTCAAGTGAAATTTTTTTTATGTAGGTAGAGAATTCTGCTTTCAAGCCTCAATCTCAAGCCTCATTTGTAGGGAACAGTTTAGTACAGATTTACAAGTCACTACCAGTAGGCAGGTGTAAAAGGCCTTTGAATTTTTCAGCAAATGAAAATACCAGGTGTAACACAGAGAGGTGAGAAGCTTCCTGGAAGCTTAGTGAAGATGATTTCTTTTTTTTTTTTGAGTGCGGTTTTCTTTTTAACCTACTGTTGGTTACACCTCTCATATTTGCTACAGTAGAATTTCTGTGGAATAAATACCTGTGTACCAGTATGGA
Source organism: Phoebastria nigripes (assembly GCA_035582835.1). Lineage (NCBI taxonomy): Eukaryota > Metazoa > Chordata > Aves > Procellariiformes > Diomedeidae > Phoebastria > Phoebastria nigripes. The sequence goes on from JAYKAV010002807.1 coordinate 54,633, forward strand.
ARGTGTCATGAATCTAATGCAGAAATGTTGGAATACATTTTGTGCACTGCACAGGCAATCTTGAGATGAGTCTTTCATGCCCTTCCCTCCAGCCGTAGAAGCTGCAGTTAAGTGGATATTTTTGGTTGACCTTTTGGCATAGTCTGAAAAACTGACTCTAGAAGACCAAAGTGTTAACTTCTACAAAGTGAAGATGATGAACCTCTGTTGCTAAGAGTATTGCTTTTTGTGGAGGAAGTGTACCAACTGACTGGTTTGTGCACAAAGGTTGATCTTGCATCATCTACTTAGTTGTCTCCACACTTAAAGCAGAATATTAGGTCCAGCATTATGGAGTTTCTATGCATTGTATTTGTTTTAATGCAGTTTGAAAGAACACGTGAACTGGTCGGTGTGAGGTCAAAACTGGAGGAGCCAAACTTCTACAAAAATGTAATATCATTTGAAAAGCTAGAAAGGAGAACACGTTAAAAGTGCTCTTAATTTACCTAGTGAGAATGCTGTCAAGCTCTGTGGTGCCCCAGGCAGAACCATCACTACTAAAACTTATGCAAAAGCTTACCTAAAAGTCAGGCTTTGTCAAGATGAGCTGGTAAAAAAGGTATAAAAGGAAACAGGGACAGAAAGCTGGCCAATTTTTTGTTTGTTCCTGCCCCCCCGTATGGCAGTATCTTCTGCATAATTTTATGCTACACTAAAGAAATGATATAAATAGCATGAAAGTAGCGTATGTTTATAAAGAAGGTCTTTTAAAATGCATGCAATATGCTGTTGAAGTTAATTATGTTGCAGTAATCTTATAATGTACTGATTTCTGTAAATCATATTTTATGAAATGGGGAAACAGCAGCTTTTGAAATGTGCATAAAATCAGGTAACAGAAATAGCGAGTACTGTTTGTGTCTTACGCTATGAGTATGACTAGAGCTAGCRTGTGCTACTTTGATGCACTTTATCAGAAAACCGTTCTAATCTTGTGTGTGTATGGTACAGGTGACATAAGGCATCTTATTATATCCTTTTCCCCCTATTTTAAAAAAAAAATTGGCATATTTTAATAACTTGCCTATATTGCCACTCTTGTACAGTCAGGCAGTTCATCACAAATGAAGCAAACTGTTTATCCAGCCAAGCAAACTTTTGTAGGTCAGACAAAATTACAATCTGCAGGTAAATGAAAAGTGTTAAGTAGAGAAGAAGATCTTCCTCCCAGTTTAAGTTTTTATTTTGAAAAGCCTAAAGAGGAAAAGCATCTGCATTAGTCCCCTCAGTAAAGGCTTCTGTACTAAGCACTTTCTTGTGGTTCATGTTCTTTGTAGGGTGTCAGCTGATTTCAGGCATCGCATCTGATTACTTTGGAAATAATTACACAAACAAAATAACAGACTTAAGGAAATAAATTACAGGAGGAGATGCAGTACTTCTTTGAAGAAATTATTTATTAAAAAAAAAAAAATTATAAAATAAAGATAGCTGTATTTTCCACAATATTTTGGTGCTGAAAGGTCTGACATTGATTTTAACTTCTTCTGAAATGAAATAGTGAACCATTGTTTTATAGAGCTTTTCTGGGAGAAGAACTGAAGATAGTATAGGGTAAAAATCATATGAAGGAAACKAATGTTTTTTCCTGTCCTGTACTCTCTTTAGTAGTTACCATGAGATTTTGAGTCATTGGTGGCAGAAGAGCCATTGCTCCTCGATTGAACTTTGAATTTTAAGTGTCCTAACATGATATATCTTGAGAATATGAGCATCGTGACTTTTAAGCCTGTAATGTACTGTAGTTGGAGGGCTGCGAAAGCAGGGATTGAARTACTTGTGTAAACAGTTTAAGAGGAATATGTCTAATAACAAAGTATTCCCTTTTTTTTAATTGTCAAGCTCCATATAGTCAGCCAGATACTCTGTGTACAGACTAAGATGTGAAGGGAAAAAATGTCTTTGTGTGCTTTTAAAATGTGAGGGGTGGGGGGCAGGGGAAGGTACTAATTTACAGTTGTCTGTAGCTTAATAGGTCCTGGCAATTGTTTTGACCCTATTCTTGGCAAAAGCAGCTGTATTGCTTACCACCATATCATGGTTCACTGGGGGCTTGGGAGGGGGGCTGGGATGATGAACTGTGAGTTCTCCTTAGTCCTTTAATTAAAAAAGTGGGCAAAATAATCTTACTATTGGAAAAAAAAAATCTTAAGATACGATTTCTATACTTTTAATGTTAAAAATGCTGTTTCAGGTAACATTTAAGTACATAGCATAAGTAATGCCTTGAAACAGACGTTTTCTGTTCCCTTCTGAGTGTTTTTAGCTTGGTTTCTATGGCAATGAAACCTATGCAGAGTGTCAGGCCTCTTCTTCCCCTGTCTCCAAAAATAGTTTCTAAATTTACCAGCCAGTGTAAGCCAAAATTAAACGGGAAGGGGGAGGCTCAAAGGTAGTTGGGTTCCTACTGGTTTCAAGCAAACTGGTGACTCCACARAGGAGAAGCAGTGCCCTGTGAGGACAAGGCAGGGTTGCTACAAGACAAAACAATATAAGCACTGCTGTCTACCCTGCTGGCATAGGCAAAATTTCCAGCTTGCTGGGGCAAGTTCTGCTGCAGTTGTGGGTTTTTATTGGTTTGGTTTGGTTTTTACCCCAGTGGAGTCCCCTGAGAGGAGCTGAAGTTACTGCCTTGAGGAGGGACTAGGAGACAGGGCACTTGAACTAACAAAAGCTGGTTTCTGTTCATGGAACAGCTTGTGTTGTTTATTATTCTAGCTGTAAACACTCAAGCTGCTTAATGCACTTCTTGTGATTTTTTATGATGGGGTTATTCTGTAAGGAGTCTTACAATTTTTCTTTAAGTTGCTGCATTAGGATAACCTTGATGCCTTTCAGAATTTCCAAAAGGTCTGTATGGTAGAAGACAGGATAAATAGAAATGCTTGGTCCCTGAATATGAGTCCTACAAAATAAAGACCTTTTGAATGAACTAAAGGGCATAACGGGACTCTTTTGTATGGAGCCCTTAGGATGGAATTCTTCTGTTTTCTAATTGCAGTTGCTATAACAATTGAGTGACTTCTTAACTTGGTCTTTGAAGGCAAGAAGTCTCACGTGCATGTTCTTCTCCCATCCTCATGTTACCTCCATCGTTTGTAACTGTTATTAAACTACAGATAATTTGGAGAAAGGTAGCTTTCAAGAAAGCATGTAGAAGACACAAAATTAATTTCCTTGGTAATGGCAAAGTGGGTTTTGAGGAGTAATATACTCTTTGACTGATGAGCTGCTGTGGATCTCTGTGTGTCTTCAGGATAGTGACAGCACATACTATGGCTTGGTAGGGAAAAAAAGTTGCAGTGATTGAAGTGGAGGGCGAAAGGAGAGGAAGAATGGAGGTAACAGACAGAAATCCATTAACGAGGCTTTACTTCTTCCCCTGCTCGAAGACCGGGTTGTTGTGGTGGGGTAGTCAGAACTACACACACATCCCAAATGAGGGTGGGTGTACCAGCCATTAGTGTAAAAGTATGCCAGCAATGTTCTGTTATTTGTCTCCTTGCTAATCAAATGACAGTTTTATTTAAAAATGGGTTTATTTTAGCTATATCCATTGCAATACTAGATTTTTCTTGTGAATGATTGTACTTAATTTAGAACCATAACTTTTATAGCTCTCAGGCTGTTTTTCTGACCTGCTTGACCTTTTTAGAATCGAGTGTTTTGTCTCCTCACTTGCTTTCTGTAGCTCTAAATATATTAGGTTATTTTGAAGTGGTTTTGTTTTCTTCAGCATTAACTACTCTAAATGGCTATACATATTTCTCAGGTTACTACTTCTGGATCACTGATTAGCCATTAAATGACCTGATTGCTCAGTACCCAAAACCCCTCAATAACCCCTATCAGTTCCATTGAAGGTGACTTCTCCTTAATAGCATGTGCTCGTGTGTGTATTGTGCCTGTGTGTATATATATGTGTGCATATAGATGTAGTTTATATGTATAGATAAACTCTTTAAGCTGTAGTTCTTTGAATACAGTATTTGGAGGGACTCCTGAAAAATGATGAAAAATGCTTTAGCAAGTAACTTTATCACTTTTTCTAATTTGACACAGTTAAAGAGAAGAGTGTGGTAGAAGCCACGTGAAAATTGCATGAAGTTGTTCTGTTGCACTCGCCTCATTTGAAGCATTTTCTGTTTTCCCTTGAACTACCTTTTCAATTTACCTGCTTACTGTTGAAATGTCTTCTATGCTTGTAATTCCTGCTGTTATCCTTAGTTTTTCATTAGGAAGAAAAGCATGGAATTTGTAACCTGCAGAGCTTGAACATGAGCCAGCAGTGTGCCCTTGCCACAAAGAAGGCTAACGGTATCTTGGGTTGCACTGGGCAAAGCATTGCCATTGGGTTGAGGGAGGTGACCCTTCCCCTCTGCTCAGCATTGGCGAGGCCACAGCGCTGTGCCCAGGTCTGGGCTGCCCAGTATGAGAGAGACACGGACATGCTGGAGAGAGTCCAACACAGGGCCACCAAGATGATGAAGGGCCTGGAGCATCTCAYGTATGAGGACAGGCTGAGAGAGCTTGGACTGTTCAGCCTGGAGAAGAGAAGGCTGGGTGGGGATCTCATCAGTGTGTATAAATACCTGAAGGGAGGGTGCGAAGTGGATGGAGCCAGGCTCTTTTCAGTGGTGCCCAGTGACAGGACCAGAGGAATGGGCACAAACTGAAACACAGGAGGTTCCCTCTGAACATCAGGAAACACTTTTTTTTTTTTTTTCTTCCCTTTCCCCCCCATAATATGAGGGTGACTGAGCCCTGGCACAGGTTGCCCAGGGAGGTTGTGGAGTCTCTATCCTTGGAGGTATGCAAAAGCCATCTGGACATGGTCCTGGGCAACTGGCTGTAGGTGGCCCTGCTTGAGCAGGGGGCTTGGACCAGATGGCCTCCAGAGGTCCCTTCCAACCTCAGCCATTCTGTAAACTTTGATATACTCTGGATATAAAACAATTTTGGTGTGAATGCTACACTACTTAACAAGGAATTTAGCATTCTTTCTTCTCAGAATGTGCTTTTTCCAATAATCTGATTGTACTTTGCCTAATATGAAATTAATGTAGTTGTATTCTTAATATTTTTGTTATTGAAATTAAAATAATGTTTTTCTGTAGGGTGTTCATAGAAACTACCAATTTGAAGTTACAGAACTCTTTTTTCAGATATGTTCAACTTACTAATCTTATTTTCTGGGTTTTAAATACGGTGCTTCAGTAGTTGCCTTCTAGGCATCTTACCTTGTAGTTTACACTAGTGCGAACTAGCACTTTTTTGTTTAATGCTAGTACTCATTCTTCTTAAAGTTTGAATCGTATTTTAAACACTGCCAAGTTAGCTAAAATAATCAAAAATACCTTCTTTAAGAAAAGATACTAGTTGCTGGATCCGAATTCCACGGTTTTAATCAACTTTATTGCTTATCCAAATTCTTACTTCTGTATGTGCTTAACTGGAGATGTCCTTTTAAAACTGCATTTTAAAAAAACAAACAACCATGCAACTTAAAGTTTTATAGGGAAAGGATTCTTTCCAGACTGTAAAGAAAAGCAGAATGTTTTGAAAAGTCTTAGAATTTGAGCGGAGAAGCTCTCTGACAAGATGCAAGAGTATAAAAACCCCAGTTACAGAAGTAGAAATGTGTCTTACTTTTTTATTTCTTCTAGATTAATACAATGAAAGATAGTGTTGCTCACCTGTTGTATTTTAAAATGGGTTAATACATTTTATGAATGTATTTAAGAAAAAAAAAGTAATAGTGTTAAAATATTCATATAATAGACAGTATTTTATAGTCAGCATTTTCCCATATAGTAAACCTTAAAAAAAATAGATTTTTAAGACTCTGTGAACGTCACTGATGAGAAGAAATCCATTTCTCGGAAGAAAAAAAAAAAAAGGGCAGTTAAGATTATCTTTAGCTGTTTGCTTAAAAGGATTTAACTGGACTGCTTAAAGTAGTCACGTGCTGTTTTGTAAATAATTTTTTTTTGTTGAAGAGTAGTCTTCTCTCTTTTGAAGATGGTTCTGCAAGTGCTAGGTTGTCATGGAAAGTATTCCCTGAACGCATCTGAAACTTGTGTGTTTTTCTTCTAAGCTTCACAATGAGGATGACCCCCCAGAGTCTTCAGCAGCTGAGCAGCCTTCCACGTCTTCAGAGACTACACAGACTCCCCAGACAGCAGCCTTATCTGAAGCAGATACTTCCCCTCCACCTTACTGTAGCATAGCTGTAGAAGCAGCTGCAACCTCAGGTATTTTTCTTACATAACAGCTTGTCAGGGAGGAGTGTGTATGAATCAGCACTTGGTTCAAAGTGGTACGATGCTACAGTATGTTGTTTTTTTTTTTTTCTTTTCTTTTTCCCTACGCACACAATTGCAGTAAAAAGCTATGCTTTCATGCACAGCCCTTTGTTTGGTTTGTTCAGAAGAAGCATGCTTCTAAATTACGCTGATTGTTCCAAATTACTAGACTAAATGGATGTTCATTAATTAGCGTAATAGGTTTTATTTAAGTCTGCATGTAGTTCAGTTCCACATTTAATCTACATCTCTGAGTAGTGCTTCATTATTAGACCTCATTAGCAATTTTCATTGCCTCTTTATAAAAAAAAMCACCAAACTGCAAAGCACTGATTTGACAAAACTCAAACTTCTTAAGTGTGTGCCATTGTTTGGTGAAAATATTGCCATGAAAAGATTCATTTTGCTTTAAAGGCTCTTGATAAAACTTCTTGTGGAAAATGAGTAACGGGTCTTTTTCTCCATTTGTTTACTGCTCCCTTTCTCATGAGGTTGTGACTTTTCTTTGGGGTATGGGAGGCTTAACAGCAGGCAACATCGAAGTCCCTGTTTAAGCAAAGTTGCTTGGATTTGCGTCTCCCATGTGCCAAATAAATATTTTAGAAGTAACCTCCAACCTAATTTTTTTAATGCTGATTAAAGGAGCAATTCCCTGTCCCTGTTCTTTGAGACAGTGTTTGCAAGTATAATACTATGCAGAATTATCCCTATATATAACATCTTCGTGGTGGTGTGCTGACAAATCTTTTTACCATGTGACCTGGGCTGACAAATCTTTACCATGTAAGCAATCTTGTTACAAACTACTGCTGGCTGTAGGAGGAAGCTCAAGGTGTATTTAAATAGTTTTTATTAATTTTGTTAATAATTCTATTCTATATGATGATGTTTTACTATTTCAATATATAAGAATGAAGTCTGTGGTCCATTTTGATAGAAGGAACATTTTTAAAAGAATGTGGTGAAATTGAATTCTTCGAAAAACTGATTTTCACAGAACAACTGGAGTTGGCAACAAGGCCATGCTAATAAAAATAACAGTGTGATTATTACTGGACTTAAGTAACTAATTGATTTTGATAATTAAAAGCTTTTTTTTAGGATGTTTCTGTGCATGTCTTTTGTATGATTTGATAAAAAGCCTTTGGTTGGAATGCCTGGGGATGTAACTCAGCAAATACAATTTTTTGTTCATTTGCTCATTCATTGAGCCAATTTGTTGGCTCCTTGCAGCATCTAGATTAAGGTTTCTGCCTTGAGTAGCAACTAAAAGCACCATCACGCTGTTCACTATTTTATTTTATAAAAATAAAGTTTTTTTAAAACTTATAAGAACTTATAAGATACAAATATCATCAATTTCAGCCTCTGTTGAAAAAAATATACTTTAAAGCTCAATAGTTATGTGCATGCAAAATTTAATATTCTTGACATCTTTCTGGCTTAAAAATGCATAACCTCTTTATTTTGAACAGAAACACACAATGAATTTTATCCTGTACCACCTCCATACAGTGTAGCTACCTCTCTTCCTACTTACGATGAAGCAGAGAAGGCCAAAGCTGCAGCAATGGCAGCTGCTGCAGCAGAAGTTGCCCAACGAGTAAGTGATATAGTTATGCTTTATTTCAATTTTGTGAAACATGTTAGGCTAATCTAATTATTTATAACAATTGGGCCCATATTATGGCCTATTTATTAAAATAATGGTGGGCTGGTGATTTAAATGTTTTGGATGCTTAAGTTGCGTATAGATAGTGTGAGTTAGTTGTAAAGTACTATGAAAAGTGTATCATATTCACTCTTTTCTGAGGCATAGCTGCTATCTAAGCAGCTTTAAAAGCCAAATTTTGCCCTGTTTTAATAGTTTATCCCATATTTTGTCATCTTTTAATTAGGTATCCACTACTAATGTTACTTTGTAGAGTTATTGATGATATTTAGTGTTTCAGATGGTTAAAAAAAATTAATGAACAAAGTAGACCTTTAGAGAGGAAGGAGAATTCCAACAGTCTGGAAGGGGCAAAACCCCAAATAATGTATATCTTTTTTAAAAGGAAGGGTCCCTGTTGTTTGCTCCATGCAAACTTCAATACTGAAGTTCAAAGAAATGTTCCAAATACTTAAACAAAAAACCCCCACACCACGAGTTATGGTAAACAGTACATTAAGTAATAGGTATATATTCAGTGTTTATAGTTTTGTAAGAATTAACATTATAAAGAATACAGTCTTCAAAATAGAAAATTGATATCTGCAATTAGTGTTACATGTTAGTTTTGTAAGCAAAGTTCTTCCTTTTTTTTCTCCCAAGTTTTGGAATGTGGAAATTCTGCTGTTTGATAGTATTGGCCATAATGTACTATACCCAAATTAGGCTTCCAGTGCTTTCACTAAAAATCTCCAGCTTGAGGTCAAATGTGATTGCATTTGGGATGCATTTAAAATCTTACTGACTGCAGTGTCCTTGTGACTGGAAAAAAAATTCTGCTCACCCAGCAAGAGGCTGTTCCTTCCTTGACTGCTGTGCAGTAATCAGTGCACAACACTCACTTTAAGGTATGCATGGCTAAAGTTAAAGTGGATTTGTGTAACATCGCCAGTGAAGGTGTTACACAAATCTGTTTCACTAAATGCAGTAGGGAACGAGGGACGTTTGAGCGGTTACTTGCCAAGTTTCTGCGATGAGGTGGTGATCTCCAGTTGTAACCTTTTAACTGCTTAAACAGGAGCATGGATTCTATGTAGTCTGTCCTTACTGCTTGTCATGTAAGTAAAAGTTCTGCTGAAATACTGGTCTGAATGAAACCCTCAGTCTGAAATTATAAACCTTTAAACTTACTTGGAAAATTAGCAACCCAAACCTTAACTTTTAGGGTACCATTACCAGTCCTGTGACACTTCAGACAGGACATGTGCAACTCTCTTGCAAGATTCTTGTTGCTTTTAGCTTTGTATGTCTAGAACCTTATGAGGTGAAAGTTTCAGACATACAAGCAATCTTCCTTGACCTGAATTTCACAGGGAAAACCTCAGGCTGGGGTTCAGCCAATTTCAAGAATAAAGCTAAGCAAAAAAAAAAAAAAAAAAAAAAAAAAAAAAAAAAAAAAAAAAATCAGTGTTTTTTGCCTTGTCATTTTAAGCTTTTTTTTACTTTGGAGAACTCTTTCTCACAATTAGGTCACTGTGTCAGAAACATCTTTTGCCCTTCCTCAGAAAATCTGCCTGATTTTGGCCAAATTACAGGTTTTTGAAAAATGAGTTTCCGCAGTTGATACGTACAGCTTCAAATTTAGTAAATGTGTGGAGATTGTCTTGCATGAACAAGTTTACACTGCTCATAGCTCTGAAGGGGATGGGACTGCAGATGTGCTGTTGCCAGAGAAYGTTCTCAAATGTTCTGTATCAAAGTAGGGTTACGGGACTAAAAGTAGATACACCTTATGACTGCTCTTGACTGCTTTTGGTGAAAACACTGGAACTGAGAAATAGGAATTTCTGGTGTGCCCTGAAGTAGTTTTGCTATTCTTGGCCTTCGGTTAGAAGGGAAGGGGAAAGCCACTTGATTCAATTGCAAGGGCATCAATAGTAGGTGGAGGGAAGAAGGACAATGACTCTGAGCTTCTGAAGCTTACGTGTTGTGGGAAGAGAAGTCTGGTTTTGGTTGGACAAGGAGGTAACTGGCTCAAAGTGAACACAGGCAGGGGTCAGAGAGGATGGGTCTAAGTCAAAATAAGAAAAGGCAAGGGTGAATGAGCAGTGGTATGGAGGGAGTACAGAGGGATTTAAAGGAGAAACCGGAGGGAGAAGGATAAACTGGGATTGGTGGAGAAAAGAACCCAAGTGGGGACAAAATGTGGTACTGGGAAAGGAGCTGAAGCTGGTGTGTGAGAAAAGAGGAGTAGGGAGGGAAAACGAATCTGGAGTTAAGAGATAGGAGAGTAGGGTATGGTGACAAAGTGAGAAGTAAACTTTTACATAGTCTGCTTTTCCAAAACATACAGTAGAACTTGGCATTCAAGAACTAGGTGCTGACACCACAAGAATTTCACTTATGAAAAATCAGTAGGAACACACCATCATTCCCCCAAAGCAGAGATTGGCTAAAAAGTTGTAGACTTACGGCAGTACTAAGTTAGTATCAGAAGTCTACTCGGTGTACCTAAAAGCCACAGTCCTGCTGACTGCTAAAGATCTCAAGTTTGATAGAATTTCTGCTCAGTTCACTTCTGTGTTTTTTGGGTTTTTATTATTTTATTTTTTTTAAAGCACACGCATGCACACACACAAGCTATATTAAAGAAACGGTATTAAGGTTGCAAAGTTGAGATTTGGGGAAAAAGTAGGAAATGCTGAAGTTGAGTTCCAGTTTTGTAGATGATATTAAAATTATGTGCCAGTGCAGTTTTAATTAATGCCATTTTAATTACCTTACCACGTGATACTGCCACAAAATCCCTGCCTTATTTAATACCTCTGATGGACTTATACTGGGGTGGACTAAGACTGTGTAATGAGACTGTCTTAATCTGGCAGATGACTGGAATAAGAAAAGAAGGTCATGTTATGGTTAGAGTGGTGGTTTGCCGTCTTGAGGGGAAGGATTTTGATCCTTAGCTCTGAATACCTGTGGAAGAACAGATAAGTGACTTAACTACATACCAGTAGTGCAAAGTTTAATTGATTTCTCACTTCCACTGTCTTGGAGATCACAAGCAGTGACAGCTGCAGACAGTATCTGACTTACATATTACACACTTTGCAAAACATACACAAATGATGTAACTTGTAGTTTTTTCAGTTTTTATTTTCAGCCTTATGAAATTATTGCTCTTATGAATGTGAACTCCGCTATGATCTGTGCCTCTAGTTTCTTCTTGTAAAATGAGGATATATTGCCTCTTCACTACAATAATGTGAACTGTGCCTCTAGTTTCTTCCTTGTAGAATGAGGATATATTGCCTCCACTACAATAATGTGAACAGTTGGAAAAAGTTAAATGTCCTTATGTTACCTTGTGTGATACATGAAGCTGATAATTGTTTCATGGTATGGTCCAAAGTGTGCAGTAAAGAAGGCTACAAACCTACTCATTGAGCAAAAGAGAAGAAAATGGTATAAAAAGGCAACACATTTAATAAACAGCTTTCATATTTTTTTCCCCTGAATCATGTAGGGATCTTACAAAAAACATTAGTGTGATCATATCGAAGACTTCATCATAGGCCCTGCATCCACAGATTGTACAAACAATTTAAACTTAACATTTTCTGAAACTTTCAGTACTTGGTTTTGTAGTTCTTTGTGTAGCTTGTCTTACAAGAATAGATTGTGTATAAACATTTATTTCTTTCAAATGCTCCCAGATAGCTCAATGTATCAAAGAAATTGTAGCAGCCCTATGTCATCAGTAGTGATAGCATTAGTTACCCTGGCTTTTGATGTTTTCAAATTGCAAGGTCAGGTTTGAAAGGTCAATTTAAATGGACAAAAATATTGCTAACAGTTAAATGACTTGTTTGTATGTTGCAATGAATGGCTTTTACTTAATGCTTTTCAGTTGCATTTGTCTTATGTTTTTCTGTTTTTACATGCTTAGCACGCCCAGTTTAGGGAGTCTAGGAGTCTGTTTGATGAAATATTCCTCAGTCGTCCAGAGGTATGGTATAGTTCTCTCTAGTTTAGACTTTAACTATGAATGTTCCTGCTGGCAAACAAATGCTTCTGGGGTTCATTGTGCCTTTTTTCCCCCACCGTTAACTTCTCCATATTGTTTTGTATGCTGAAGGTGTCATTTATGGGGTTTATTAAGCAATTTGACCCTTTCCTCAGAAGTTTTTCTCTGTAAATCCACTGCATTGAGAAGAGTTATATCAGTTTAGTTATCCAAGGGGTTCCTGAAAACTTGGGTTCTTTACTTGATTAAAAGTGGGTGTCTCACTGTATGCCATGCTAGGTTTCAACTTGAAAGACGTTAAAAAGCACTGGGGGGAAAACACAGTCCTCTTTTTGCAGAATACTGCAGAGAGCACTGTAGTTTCAGAGGATTTAACAGGTTTGACTTCAATAGATGCTGTGTACCATTCGATGTTCTTTTGCTTAGAGAAATTACTCTGCGTGACATGCCATTTATGTTGATAATATATTTTGCTGTTTAGATGTTTCTCTGGGTCATAGGAACAGTAAGTTTTCTGTTTATACAGATCTCTGCATATTTAGCAAACAAGAAATATTGTCCATGATCCTTAACATGGCTAAATTTGTTGAAAATCAATATGAGATACTGAAACAGTATTATATATTTTACGGATTTGTGTGTGTTGTTATATGACATTCTTCTCGTTAAAAAGAAAAAATATATAAATAAAATGTATAATTATTCTCATTGATAAAAATGTCAATATCTAATAGCAGTATTACTATGAAATTACGTTTAGTTCTAAGCATCAGCAGAGAGGACAGTCCTTCTGCCTTGTCCCTTTTCATTCCTCAATGAATGGTGGCAAACAATTATATTTTGAAGAAAGACTGAGGCAGTTGACACCAACTAGATCAAATGAGAGCACTGTGAAAGACAGACAATATTAGCGGGGCTTCAGCAGCGGCCAATTAGTGTCTTCCGTCTGCAGGACTGATCATAAAACCACATAATACTAAATGATGTAGATATAGGCTGAACGTGATTTAAGTGCAGGAGACTATTTCATTTCTTGAACATTCTGACAATTTACATATGCCAATTTTTGGAGACAGTAAATAGACCTCGGTTTAATATAATTCCCTTTTGACATGGAGTGTGATAAATTACAACTTGTTCACACTTACTACAACAGTGCCTACTTGCAAATGTCTGCTCTCGTGTTCCTGGGTTGTATATTGACCTGTGTTTCTCACACGTGTAAGCCTTAGAGAAGCCTGTGCATATAGAGAAACCTGCTAAACTTGTTATTGTAGTTGAGCAAAATTTTCTTTTTGTGAAGCAATGTTTTGCATAGAGCGTAATTCACTAATTGGTTTGGAAATGGCAGTATAGAATACAGTAGTTAGCAGACAGTTTAAAACAAAAAAGTCCAAAAATTATTTTATATGGGGTTTTGTAGACCTTCTGAAATGAAAATTGAAAATATTTTTTATTGTCCTGACTTGAAAGAGGAACTTTTGTGGCATACATTTCGGAGATAAGCACATTCAAATGCAGCTCTTTGTTTAACGCATTTTCAGCCCTTCCCTTCCCTTCCCTTCCCTTCCCTTCCCTTCCCTTCCCTTCCCTTCCCTTCCCTTCCCTTACCTTCCCTTCCCTTCCCTTCC
>JAYKAV010002807.1:68488-116304 GCA_035582835.1 Phoebastria nigripes
TCCCTTCCCTTCCCTTCCCTTCCCTTCCCTTCCCTTCCCTTCCCTTCCCTTCCCCCCCATCAGTCTTGTAGCTGCAGCGAAGTTGAGCTAAATAAACTAATGCTTTCATAGTCACTTAAGGTGACCATTTAGGGACATTTGAAATTATGTAGAGTTAAATTATAGCCCCTTAAGATTGTTGTTCAGCTAGCTTTTTGTGCTTTCCTTGGAATTGTCTATGTGAATAGCAGTGTTTTTAAAGTTAGTTATCTGATACAGAGTCTTGGTTAATTAATCTGAAAGAAAGCGCAGCTGGAATTTCACAGCCATGTTACGAAGGGTAAAGCATCTGGCTGCCTTGAGTTGGTACAGTTCGTTCTAGCACATTTTTAATCATAATTGCTATACCCTGGTAAATTATTTTGCTGTGTTGACAAAGGTGAACGTGTCAATCACATGACAGAGCTTTAGATAACTGTGATGGTTTAATGCCCTTTTTAGTTAAGAACTTAAAATACAAAATAACATTTGGTACAGCGACTGAATAATGTGTTAAAATCAGAATGACTATGTCGATAGTAAGTGTTTGCTGTGGGTGAAACAGCTAAGTAAATCTCACTTGAACTGATCTCCCTTGATTTCACTTTTTTTTTTAATAGGTCATTTCTTATCTCACTTCTAATACATTATGATTAATTGGAGAAAAAATAGGAAAAGAATGTTACTCATGCTTATGTCTAGACCATATTACTGCTGCTACTGACAGCATTATTTAACTTGTATCATCCTGCATTGTTTTGATGTTACTCATTTAAGTATAAAAATGGTGAGTTTAACTGGTGTTACAGTTTTCATCAGGCTCTCTTTAGTAAGTGCTGTCATCTTGAAGACTTTTACATTTTCCAGTCTACAGCTGCAGCAATGTTTTACTTGCGCACAGAACTGCATACGTAAGATCTGCCAAGTTCTGTTGAAAATCAAGTACCGAGAAACAAAACAAACTCATACTTTCAGTATTTTAAGATCTAGTATTTTGACACGACGGGAGAAATCTTTGGATCGTTTTGACTGACATCTCTGTTTACTTTTGTTTGACTTAAAGCACTGTGCTTTTTGGGTTCAGAAGACTTTTAAACACTTCCAATGTGCTCGCGCCCTCTGGTGTCCCTAGAGGTCTTCTTTGCTTGGCATGTGTTTTTCTGTGGGTTATAGGATAGTCRGACTGGTTAGTGCAATGCTGTTGCATCAGCAATTTATTTTAAGATACTAACCTTATTCTAAAATTTTATTCTATATTTTGGGAAGCATTAAAAGACTTCTGGCAGAAAAAAAGTAGAACATACTATGTAATGATTTTCCCAAAAAATATTTAATAGCTTGGCTGCATATCAAGATAGTTACAGTAAAAAAAGAGGTTTCTGTTGGGTTTGATTGTCAAAGTACTCATCTGAAATAATTTCTAGCTTCATTTAAGATGAATAGGCAGTATGTACATATCTTCTACAGAAACTTTTCAGTTAAATTTGGGCTCTGTCAATATAAGTAACAAATAAGAGTTGTTTTATAGATACGAATTATTTTTCTTTTAAACTTCCTTGATGTGGACGTGTTACAGAAATGTCAATTTTCTTCTAGCTTTAGAAACATAATTAATACTTTAATCCTACAGATAGTTATTCTAAAATAAACTTTTCACTAAATTATCACTAACCTGTAAATCCAGGAAGAAGAGTATCCACCACGGGATGATTTCAGTGATGCAGATCAGCTTAGAGTGGGCAATGATGGCATCTTCATGTTGGCATTTTTCAGTAAGTTATCTTGTATCCCAGACCTACTGAGGTATATCTTAATTGTACCTTTTTTCCTATGGAATATAAAAGATAGCTGTGATAAACTGCATTAATGTACTGTAATGAATGGATTTTTTTACCTGTACACAGATATAAACACTTCCTGTTCCAGATGTAGCAAATATGTTGCACTTTTTTCCTGTGGCATCTGTCACAGATAAGGGCACAAAGCAAAATCATAGTAAATGTTTTGAGGCATAGCAAGGTTGCACTGTTAACTATGATTTGGGAAATTCTCTCATCTTCTAGTTGGACTACCAACTTGAATTAAAGGCTGGGTCACAGAAATCTGGCAATCGATTTTTAAGTAGAAAAAATTTGAGAGAGAGATGATGTTCCATATAAAAGTTGCTGATGTTAGCGTAATGAATTAAATAGCTGTGGGTGGATTTTTGGAACAAATCCAACAATGCTTATTTTCAGGTTGAAGTAACCACTAGCATATAAAAATGTACTGTCTTCAGGTAACATCTGATTGCAACCAGCACTGCTATAGCACTTCTTCAGGTACTGTGTGTGCGCACTGTGCATGTCTTATCTTGTAACTTATGTACTGCATTGAGCAAAGTTAGATTTAGCCACTATAAGTTACTTCTAGAAAGAAGCTGCTTCTGTTTTGCCAATTCCATATTTCTTTCTAATTTCTGAGGATATTTTCCCCTTCTGAAGGAAATGTGTTTGGCAACCTGGATGGAAGCCTGGTGTTGGGGATGTAGCTGTTCTTCTTAGCGTTCATCAGGGTGAAAGCTGATTGATTATCCACTGAAATCTCCTTTATGTCTTTCAACCTAGATCTCATCTTAGTTCTTTTTTCTTTAATGTCTTTCACAGTCTCTTTATTTAACTATTACAGATGCAGGTTACAGAACTTCCATGGAAGTTTTTTTCATGTTGGCGTACAATGTACTAGGACAATGTGGTGTTTGCATCTTGGGATAAAAATATATGTGTCTACCTCACAATAGCAAATATATAAATACAAATATAGGGTAACAAAGTGAGTTTTGTACTCTGACCTCTTTCTGTAGTTGGACCATAGAAAGGGTATATATTCTTGGGGGCAAAGGGGGGTATGGCTTCATTTTTTCTTTTTTTCCCTTTTTTCTCTTTCCCTATGTGCTACAACTTTCTATATTTCACCTATTTAGGTCCTGTATTGTGTGAACTTGTTCCTGGTTCAGGCCTTCATTAGCACTGCACTTGGAGGTCAAGTGGATTGTTGGCTCTAATATGTTTTAAGTCCTTAAAATCCGAGCTGAAAACAGACTTGCTAGCTTGCAGCTAGGAGCACAGTAGTAGTAAAAACCCTGCTATGCAGAAGCTGAACTAGAATCAAAGGCTCCAAAAAGGCTCCAATGATACTCACATGCAGTTGGCCAAAACTGCATGCCCAGAACCTTGTGTGCACCTTCAAGAATGCAGACCTTTACTTGGATAAACTGGCAACTTTCTCTTCAAATAGCTGTTTAGCTGAGACTGACTGCACAGAGCACTACGTTTACACATTTGACAAAAATACTCTGTAGATCGTATTTTTTTCTTGATTATTCTGAGACTATGTTACTGCCAACTTTGCTCGCCTATGAATGAAATGCATAAAATGAGTGCTTACACATTGCAAGATATTTATGCAAGTGTATGCTTAATTGGGATCTGTGTTGGCTGTTACGGATACCGGTTACATATGGAAATTGATAAAGTTTGCTTGTTGTTTTTGTTCATAGTATGAGAAGTTCACAAAAACTCGTAGCATTTATAGACCTGTAATACCAATTTTCAGTTGGTTTTCTTAGGGAAATTCGAGAAC
This sequence comes from Phoebastria nigripes, assembly GCA_035582835.1. Taxonomy (NCBI): domain Eukaryota; kingdom Metazoa; phylum Chordata; class Aves; order Procellariiformes; family Diomedeidae; genus Phoebastria; species Phoebastria nigripes. The sequence continues at coordinate 72,128 of JAYKAV010002807.1, forward strand.
TAAATGAAAAATGAGCTTAACTTAATAAGGGTAGATCGTAAATAGTGGGTGGTGTATTCCTGTCCCTCTAATAAGGAGATAAAAGTCTCCATAAAGTTGATGTATGTAGATTTAAGAGAGCAGGAATTAAAATGAAATTTACAGTATGGCTACCTTTTTTTTTCAGGGTGGGATATGTTTAAATGCTGCAATTAGAGGTGGCAGATCACAGAGAGCCTAGAATAAGTTCATTTGCTTAGTTAAAATGCAGGAGAACAGTGTCAGGAACTGTGCTCTAGTGAGAGGAGCATGGAACGAATGGCTTGTTCCAGATGTGCTCTCCCACCTCCTCCCGTGACTTATGTACAGCACTGGTAGAAAAATCTTGGGGCRGGGGGGCAGGCTGCCTTTGTTTTAAATATAAAACAGTGAAGTTAGCTTTTTTAATTTCATTTTATTCAACTGAAGTATAATAAAATAAACTTTTTACTGAGCTTACCTGCATATTGCAATTAACTAGTGATATGTAGCTACCATCTAGTGGTAGCTGCCCAAGTTGCATAGAATTGCTGTCTTGAGGCCATCTAGTGGCCAGATCTGGTTTTTGGGGGTTTTTGTTTGTTTTGGGAGCTTGGTGCATGCAAGTTACAAACCTGTTTCCCATCTAAGTTGTAAAGTACTGTTCTGCTTAGCATAACTAGATAGAATGAGACAATATACTCTAAAGAATAAAAGTCCTTTATGTGAACAGGTGGGTTTTTTGCTTTAGCACTTGATTTGCAAACTTAGTGGAAAAATTTGGAAAACAACCTATTTTATTTCTAATATGTGGTAAAATCATATGTTTTAAGAAATTGATGTTGCTCTTGAAATCTGTGATTATGTTGGTGAGCAAAGAATCTGCTCTCTAATGGTCAGGGCTGGTGTTTGTCAGTTTCTGATTTAGAGGTAAATGAATATATTAGTGAATATATTCATTTTGCTATGAATGTGAAATGCAGCAAATTTTGCTATCAGACCACTTAATATATTTTTTCTATTATGTATTTTTAAGTCAGCTGTGCCTTATACAGCATAGTAGGAACTTTTCAGAATGCCAGATGAAGTTGTTAATAGATTAGGTTCTCAGTGGTGATTTTTTTTTTTTTTTTTTTGTACGCATAAGAAAAAGGAGGAATTTCTGAGCTGTTTCTTCCAGTTTGAACACAGCTGTAATGGTGATAGAGCAAGTAACTGTCATGACCCAAAGCATTTGGTTTTCATGCTTAATCTGCCTATAGTGGAAATCTTTTGAATCATGTTTGATTGGCTCATCCTGGTTCACTATGTGAAGGAGGTTGTTTTGAGCAGTAATAAAAGGCTTATATGGTTTTCCCTTATATTTAAGGAGTGCTTTAGAAATATCAACCAGCCTTTTCACCTATGGGCCCCAGAAGGAATTGCGGAGCTCATCTGGATTCTTTGAAACCATGGAAGGGAGTTTTGGGTTGTTCCTACAACCTAGGGAAAATTAATATTAATTTGAACCTCACAGATGGGTTAATAAGGAGGAAGAAATGGAGAAAAGTGTTCAATCATACAGCCAAAGTTTAAGTTCTCATACAGAGATCTGATTTGTTCTTTTTGAACAACATCTGGGCAATTCAAACACCGTATACAACTCACACCAATAAAATCTCATGATGTGGAGAAATGTAAATGTACATATTGTCCCAGATGCTATATTGGAACAGATAATAACCATACCAAAATTTTGTAAACTAACATTCATACGGTTTTCAAAGCTGTTAGATCCTTCAAACAGTCAATAAACTTTACACAAGCTAGGATATCTACTTAGGGGGTTTCAAGTGGGCACAAGTTGGAAGGCAGAGCTGTAGCACTAGCTCAGGGTGAGCACAGCCTCCTGCTGTATGGTTCTCGAGGAGTGGTAAGCTTGGGCTAAATTTCCGCTGGGAGGATTCCTCTGTGTGAATTTAGGAAACCTGACTTCTGTATGTCCACATCACGAATGTTATGCAGGTTTCCCTTAGTCATGCAAGAGAAGTTGAGGGGAAGTCATTTGACTGAAATTGCAAACGTTGGAAGGAGATAAAGGAACTGTTTTGGGAGTGTTTATTTCTCTCTGGTTATCAGAGGAGCCTGGCTGACCTTCATACAGAATCACCTAACTTCTTTCTTAATGTAGAAAGAATTTGACTTACATGGTTTCTCCATACGCATTGGATATAATACAAAATAATGGAGTGAGGAAGCTTCTAGTTGGGCCTTAAGAAAAATTTACCAGCAAGGGTAATGAAGCAGTAGAAATAAATTGCCTAGGGAAGTTTTTGAACATTCATCACTGAGTAGAAGAAAAAAAAAAATTGTCTGTTGAAGTTGATAGCAAATGCTTCTAGTGATCATCATCAGACTTCAGGAGAGCCCTTCAGGAAGGAGCAAAAATGTGTCCCAGTTCAAGAATGGAATAAATTCTATGCAGGAGTGGGAAGAATAATTTCTAGTGGTGCGTGAAGATCTGGAAAGTATTATTTATTGTGGTATGCTGTTGTGGTTCAACCCCAGCCAGCAACTAAGCACCACACAGCCGCTCGCTCACTCCCCCACGGTGGGATGGGGGAGAGAATCGGAAGGGTRAAAGTGAGAAAACTTGTGCGTTGAGATAAAGACAGTTTAATAGGGAAAGCAAAAGCCGTGCACACAAGCAAAGCAAAACAAGGAATTCATTCACTCCTTCCCATCGGCAGGCAGGTGTTCAGCCATCGCCAGGAAAGCAGGGCTCCATCATGCGTAATGGTTACTTGGGAAGACAAACGCCATCACTCCAAACGTCCCCCCTTCCTTTTTCTTCCCCCAGCTTTATATACTGAGCATGACGTCACATGGTATGGAACACCCCATTGGCCAGTTGGGCTAGCTGTCCTGACTATGCTCCCTCCCAGCTTCTTGTGCACCTGGCAGAGCATGGGAAGCTGAAAAGTGCTTGACTGGTAGACTACTCAGCAACAACTGAAAACATCAGCATGTTATCAACATTATTCTCATAYTAAATCCAAAACACAGCACTATACCAACTACTAGGAAAAAAATTAACTCTATCCCAGCTGAAACCAGGACATATGCTTAGTAAACCTAGGCCAGGTATGAAACGTTAAGCTCTTTGGTGTTTGCTTTATATTAAAATAAGTCATTGGACAAACAAATTGGGGAATAAAGGATGTAACTGAGCATGGTTGCTTTTTGTATATATAGTTGCCATTATAATCTTATCACAGGCTTGAGCCATGGTTAAAATTTGGAACCAACGTAGGTCTTCAGACCAGTTTTGCTGGCTTCTTTTCATGATACTGAAAATAAACTTAAGACAAGTGATTAATGTATAGCTCTGGAAAGCTAAGTAAAAAAGATTAGCAAGTGAAGTGCAAGAACAATTGAGGAAAAAGCAGATTTGTTGTAGTATGCTTGTCATTGTTGCATTTTCTGATGTATTCCAATATGTACAACTCAAAACCTTTGCACAAGATTGCTTAATAACTTGAAAAACTAAGTTTTCTTTGTTTACTGTAAATTGTGGGAGTAGAATGAAAGGATGTGTCAATATTGCTTTGCAACTTAATGAGCACTGACAAAAAGCAAGCATGGATTAATAAATTATTAATGACAAAGTTACAGCTTCATACATCATCTTTGCCTTACCCCTGTAGTTATTGGAGAATGAAGAATGGCAACGCATACAAGCTTGTTTGTCAAAACTAAGTTGAATTATTCTACTCCAGCTTCTTTGGAATTGCCGATAGTCTTTTATTTTTTATATGAAAAATCCTATGCTGACCACTGCCCCTCTGAAGAGGCCTTTGGGTGTGGAAATAGCTGATGGATAGCCTTATTTTGCTGTCAGATTCTAAGACTTTTACAACATTTAGAACATCCTGTGCTTTGTATTTTGGCTGGTTTATCTTACTGCGAACCGTGAAGAGAAATACAAGTATCACATAATTGTTGTGGGCGCTACGTTGGATATCAAGAAGACTTTTTATTAAAAAAGACCTTTAGTCCAACTCTCCTCCTCCCAAAAAGCAACTTCTTAACCTGTTTTTCATTGTGAGTTTTGTTGTCATGAGGAAGTAACTCTAATGTTTATATTATTTTTATGTGAATTACATGAATATAGACTTACTTTCTCCTCTTGTTGGCATTTCAGGAATGTATAAAACTCAAAAATCTTACTTTTATCAGTCCCACTTGTCTGTATGGTGTTAGAGTAGCAAAGAAAGAGACTGAAATCATGATGCCAGCGCAGTCAGTGTGAGTTTCATCTAAATGTCTGAAATTTATTAAAAGAAAGAGGACCATGGTTGAAAGCTGGGCTCAAGTATGAATCCAAACAGTAGCGATGTCTGGGATAGGAAACAATTCTTGCTGCGGAGTGGTTAGTCTTGCAATGGGAGTCTAGAAGATGAACACAGAACCTGGCTGCATGAAGAGGATGGGCAAACAGAAGTAAATGCTTTTTTAGTTAAAACCATGATGTGGTTGTAGCAGCTTGTGAGACTTTCTATCTCATTTTTGGGAATGGCTTTCTTCTTTATGATAGCATGTATTAGTGTCAGACCAGGAACATTGTCTGTATGAGAATGTCATGGGAAGCTGAAGCAGTATGAAGGACGAGGTCATCTCTTTAACTGCTGAGCGGTGTCATTTACATTTTGCCAAGCGAGTGGATGCAGGCAAATAGTGGACGATTGCATCTGTTGCAGCAAGAAGCTCGCACAATCACTTAGTTGTCTCTATTTAGTAGAGAAGGAAGTAGATATATCTAGAGAAAATAGTAGATGCTTCCTTTTACTAGTCTGTCCCCTCACCATTGTATTTTCTCTCTCAGCTTGGTGGAGAAACTTGTGCTGTGGTTTCTCTATGGCAATATAGGATGAAAAAAATGGACAACTTTTATTGCTATAATTAGGTGAGGCAGGAATTACACAGAAAATAACATTAGTAACTCTTAAGCAGATGCAGCATAGGCCGCAAAGCTCAGACAACTTGCATGACTGGCGGAGGATATACAGGGAAATCATCGTGGAAAAAGATATAGATAGATAGATGAGGCTAATCTTGTGGAGAAAAACAATTGGAAGATAGATAATCTTATTTGTTGCAATCAGCTCAGAAGCTGGAGTTGCATTTCTGAAATGAAAGAATGGATTTTGCAGCCAGAATGAGACAGTGAAGATGATTTTTGGAGTAGCAATAGGACACAGGGGAGGTGAGAGAGAAGCAATGGGAAGGATGGAAAACATGTAGACATTATTTTCGCCCATCTTAAGTTTGTTAAAATGATGCAACACCAAGGCAATGTTGGGAGAATCTCCCTAATACGTTGCCTAGGTTTTACAGAGGTGGAAGTAATATGTTCCTCATACTGCTGAAGACAGGGAATTTTGATGAGGTCCTCGCTGCAGAATTTTTCTAATGGATGGTTACAGATCGAAACTTAAATAGTGAGATTTTTCTTCTGTATATAGTCCAGTTTTATTGGGGTATGTGAACTTGCATAGTTTATAGCTTTTGTATAGTTTATGCCTTTTCTTTCCCACTTGCATTGTCTGCTTATATAAATTGATGGAACAGCACACTGGTTAAAGGAAAAAAAGCTATTGTGAACAACATTGGAACGTGCCGATGCCTTTGCTTTCAGGAGTTGGGCAAACAACTTAGTGTTAAATATCCACCTAATACTCATCCAGTGACTGTGGATTCTATTTTGAATATTCCTTTATGTCAAATTGAAAGGAGGGTAAAATTGTCACTGTGTTCAACTTTGATTATAAGAACTAATATTTTCCCCCTCCTATATTGACGATTGGGAAATGTCTAATTTTTATAATGCGTGTACAAATTAGTTCAGGTGTTAGAAAAATCCTTATTTTTTAATATATACCTATTAAAATTGTAAGTATTCTGGGAATTTCTCTAGTCTGCATAGTCCATTAGAAACATGTCTATCTACTGTCCTTTTTTGCATGCCTATCTTTGGAGCCACAATCGAAGTCACCCTTTGTAGCTTGAGTAGTGGGGAGAAAAGGAGAGAGCAGTAGGCTGTTATGCTGGGGCAGGAACAGAGACGTGTTGAAGAACTAGTTTCTGAAATCTGTTACTCTTAAAAGTATGGTGGATTTGGAGAGCTTGCTTAAAATAGGGAAATCCTGTTTTCAAAACAGTGTTCCCAAGCTTTCTCAAATGTAAATGCTTTTCTTGTGTTTTGGAAAGATAGGTAAATGTTAGGGTCACAATGTTGTTCTTACGTAATAGAAATGCTTGCTCTTTTTGTTTTTTGCGTATACCAATTTGGATCAGCATTTATTCAGTTTTTTTGTGTGTGTGTTTTTTGGTTTTGGTTTTTTGTTTTGTTTTTAAGATTAGTAATTAGCATAAAAGTAAGCTTTCTCATTGCCACCATCTGTTACCTATGGCTCTCTCAGAGGCAAGATGTTTTCTCACTTACACAAAATGACTGTGTTGATGTAAAGTCTTCCAAAACTTCTCTTGGAACTTCAATTTCTTTACAGTTGATGGAATCCCACTGCAGTTTTACAGCCTAATTTTGCATTTGTGGGCAAATCATTGCATCTTCATGTGGATTGTTGGAGGAGTTGTAACAAGGTTTTAAATTACAAAAAAAGTGGTTGTTTATAGATAATCCTCCCAAACTGACTTTTATTTAAGAAAACTGTTGACCAATTTTCTGTTCCTAATGTTTTGCTGTAAGTGTTCAAACTTTTACTGAAAAGACAGACTTTTTTTTCTGTGGTGTTTTAATGTCTGAATTTTATGTGGGTTTTGTTTTTTCCCTAAGTTTGGGGATTTAAAACATTAAGGGTTTGTGTGCAGGGGTTTTGTTCCCCTCTGCCCCCCTTCCAGTCCTGCTTGCCTCTTCAGTGTTTTTTGTGTTTATTGTGGGCTTCCCGAATGTTTTCAATTTTCCACCATCTTGTCCTCTTCAGAACTCCTGAATTGTCTTCTTCCGCCAGCTCCCCCAGCTTTTCTGTTTGATGCTTTTCTTGTTGCCCTTGCTTACTCCCAAAGGTGGGACATCACCTAATTGGGAATTCCCACGCTTTGAGCTGATGCGCGCAAACTGAAGTCAATACAGATGTTGTTGTTGATTGCCAAGTACATACGCAGATATGAAACTTTAAATTGTAAAACTACTGGGAGTTGTGTAAAAGTGTTAACTGAAGTAACAGTGGTAGTTATGCTCAATGTACGTTTTGTTTCTTGATTTCTTAAGCTTCTATGTAAAACTTCCAAGGCTTCTTATATCTTATGCTTGAATATAGATCTAAAAGAGAAGACAGTAACCAATGAAACATCAGCTTCTCAACTTATCTTCATTTCTATACTATGTTTACAGAGCAAGAGCGGATACTTTTATTCTATTCCATCCAAACTGGATAAAGCTGAATATGCAGCCTTGATACATGCACGTATGTGTGCATATAACTATATTTTTGGTTATAAAAGTGTAGCAAGGTTTTTTTCCTTTGTTTTAATCCAAGCCTTTTATGTTATAGTCCTTTTGTTTGCATTTACCCTTCGTGTCTAGTGTCATCTGGTTAGATTTCTGTAGCAATGTAATACTTTCTTTTACGTTGGAATTTTCTCTTGTTTAAAGTAGTAGGTTCCAGCCTGTTTACCATTTGCTTTGTTATTAAGTGACTATACTATGGGGAATGTCTGGGTTCAAAGTCAATCTCTGAAAGCCTGAATTACCAGAAGGGAATTACTGACTGTGTAAGCATGTCCTTATTAGTTTAAAAGTGAAATTAATGTTAAGTCTGTTTGCTTAGCTTTACAGATTAACAGAAGCTACTGTTTCTTCTATTTTATAGTGGCGTTTATTTTCAACTGGATTGGATTTTGTTTATCCTTCTGTATAACAAATACCATAGCTGGAAGGTATGGTGCAATCTGTGGATTTGGTCTGTCCCTGATCAAATGGATTCTCATTGTACGGGTATGTTTCTTGATTCACACTCTACGGACTCTGTAGAACCAACCCATAACAATTTATTCAAGGATATATAATAATGGAATTAAAAATCAGTATATTAAATTCCAGTGCTTAACAGAGTGCCTAGAATTTTCTCGAACTTCCATTTTAGTAGAGAATTTACTTGCTATATTTTCATATGTGCTTACTAATGATGAAACAATCTATTTTTATCTGACATAGCATTTTATGTTCATCTTTCCACTAAAATAAATGCAGAAAGACTCATTCTTTGCACAAATATTTAAAAGCATACAGAAGAAGTGGAGCAAGTACCTAAAATGTCACTGGTATTATAGTGTCCTATATGAAAGATTTATAAATGGCTCAGCCCATCGGGGGAGGGGGGAAATCAGAAAACATTTCTTCCTTGTATCTGATTCTCTTATTCCTTGTAAGATACATACTGAATCAAGTCAAAATTGAATATGAAGTTAGTCACATTTTTACCATCTTAGATGCTCAATTTCTTGGTATTTTCACTGCAAGACTAGATACTTTTCAGAAAGGTATGTTGGCCAAATGGAAGTTACTTAGCTGACTAAGTGGATGCTAGATGAAATGTAATGATTCTTTCTGAACTTGAATTCTACATGTCTGTGAGACACAACATTTAAAATCTCATCCTGTCTAATGAAGAAAGAGATCTTGGATAACTTAGTCATCTTTTATGCCCTGCCAACTCTGAATTTTTTTTTTTTTTTCTTCTGTGTGTGTTCTAACAACTTAACTTGATTTGGTCTTAGCACGATAGTACAAGGATTGTAGAGAGAAGAGATTGCCTGGTCCTTCCTGGACATGTCCTGCATCCTTCTTAGGTGATTTTGTGGTTTTGTTTTTGCTTCTCCAGGGCAGGGGAATGCTACTGGACCAGATGTGATTCTGGTGTGCTTAGCTGGAATTCAGGGTTTGGGATGGAATTTATCTTAAGGGAGCAAGACGACATGCATTTGTCAACTATGTGTTCATTGGGGATGTTTTCAGCTTCCCTTGAGTCATACTAAACAGAGGGCAGAACTTGCTCATTGTGTCAGTTCTATTATTCCTGTCTGCTTGAAAATGAAATAACAAACACAAAATTAATATATGCTAAACTTCCTTGAAGAATTACTGTGTTGTAGACTATATTTAAATTATTGTATATAATCTATTTCTAATTCTAAAATATTAGAGCTGACCAATTCCAAGACCTCAGGGGTGGGTTTTTTTTCATAGTGAAGATTATCATCTTCCTGTGTTATCTCCCTTTCTAGAGACAATAGCAGAAAGCTCATAAGGTGTATGTTGACAATTTTGTTTTAATGGTGACACACAAGCACACGCGTGTGCACAAAATTGTTCTGTTCCTTTGTTTCAAGCTCCTCCGAAGGCTTGTGCTGCCTTTTCTCACTCAGGGTCAGTAGTACAAAACTTTACAGTGTCTAAACAGTCTGAGTTCACATATGCTCTCTCTGTATCAGTTTTTACTGGGGGGAGGGCGCGTGGGGCAGAACAAAAGCACAGTTTTGCTCTTGTGGAAATTCTGCAGCCATGGCTGCTTCTGCCTAGCTGGTTTTAGTAAATCTTCTTTCCAATTAAATTAAATTGTAACTTTAAAACAAGTGTATTGATATATGTATTTAGAGAATTGAAAATACGGACTATCAAGTGAGATGGGATTAATAATGTTGTCAGCTTCCTGGGAACTGAGTATTCATTTGATATTTTAATGAAGTGTCAAAATATGAAATGCTTACTCTGCTGAATCATAGAAATGCTAGTATTTATATAGGGATAATGTAAGTACCAATTCTTCAGTTCAACTTAGCAAGTCTGTTTCTTGATTTTTTTTTTTTTTTTTTTTTTTTTTTTTTTTTTTTTTTTTTTTTTTTTTCTTGGATTGCCCATAGAAATGAATGCACTACAGGATTAAACCTTTAAAGAATTCACATGATCTGGCTTTATTCTGGAGAAAACATGTGGATCTCAATGCACAGTTACTTGAAGAAAAAAACAACAACTATGTCTAGAGTTCTTTAAATGTCTTGGATTTTTGTCTGGTTGCATATGTGGCCCAGTATCTTCTCTTCCTCTTTTTTTTTTTTTTTTTTTAAAGAGTAAACTGAATTACGTGCCTGAATTACGTGATTTCTTGGTTGATATTACTGAAATGTCCTAGAAATGGCAGATGGGAAGCACTGTGGCAGGATGCAGTAAACATACTGAATCCTAGTAGGATGGGAAGTGTATGAAAAGTGTGCAGAGCTACTAAACAGGTTATTTTATTCCTTCTGGCAACTTTTCACGCATCTCCCCATTCCTACTTCTTATGTGAGTTTTGGAGACATTTGATTAGCCTTTTTATCAGTGAAGCATGCAGTCTGGAGTCTGGTAAAGGCACAGATACCTGTCTCCAATACCATCACACCCTGCCCTCCAGCTGCCTCCCACATCACAGGGAGGACAAAACTGTCTACCATGGTCACTAACAGGAACAGTTGAAATGCCACTTCAAGGTTCATTTAGTTGCGTTCAGCTCACTGCTGGGAACTGAATGCTGGTTTGAAAATGAAAAGACTTTAATGAGTTGGGGGTCTTTATGGGGCTGGTATTCTCGGCAGCGATTAACAGTAGGGGGTATACAGAAGGTCAAAAGCTCTTCTTTTGAGGGGTCAGCAGAACATCCCTGTCTGATAAGATTAAACTAATGTGGCTTTTGGTGTTAATATCTAAAGCAGCAGGCTGCTGTAATGTGTTTGGGATGGCAGGCATTGGGGGGAAAAAAGGAAAATTGACAAGTGGTGATTCATTATAATAGAAAATGTCAGATGATTCTGGCAAGTAATACAAGTTTAGGTTTTTTAAGACACACACATATATTTTTTTAGAGGTTTCAGAATAACTTTGCCACAGACCAACTGACACTGGAAGTGTTATTTGTATATTAAACTGCTGCACAAATACCATTTGCGTTTTAGTTGAATATATTACTTTTATTTAAATTTGCTTTTTCCTTTGTGCTTTCTGTATTTGTATAGTGCATTAAATCTGCTTTAGTCATCTGTCTTACTGCAGCTAAGACTCGTGTATGAATTTCAGTTTTCAGATTACTTTACTGGATATTTCAATGGACAGTACTGGCTTTGGTGGATATTTCTTGTACTTGGTAAGTGGCAATTGAAAACACTTCTGTTTTGATGTGGAAGTACTTAAAGATGAATCATGTCATTGTAAGTAAGAGTTCTGTAACATGTTCAGCTATGTGTTTTTCTTTAGCTGCTGATAGTTTTGGGTGTTGTTTTTATTTCCATAGTGTTCACGAGGTTATTGGTTACCATAGTGGTGTTACTGTGTGAATTGCGGACTATTCAAATAACCTTCAGCTCAAAAAATTTTGTTCTACATATGTAATTATGTACATACCTGAGACTTGTAATTTGTGCTTTTTAAGCTGCTTCTACTGATCTAGGGGTGCAGAACAGTGTAATGAAACTTCGGCTTTATGTAGAGAACATATTGAAAAGTGAGTAATACCGAGTACTTACATGTATAAACCTGTACGTCAAGTACTAAATTTTAAGAAATGTGACTGATGCGAGGAAGGTGGAGTCTGCTGTCTTGTAAATAGGCCACGAAATGCCCTTTTCTAGTCCTTTGAAATGCATACTGCATCAGTAGTTTCTCAGTCGGACAAGAGAATGGCTTCATGCTTTCTGATCACAGTGCTCCCATGATGTCAGCTTTCTCTTAAGAGGTCTGTCTGCCCATGTTCAAAGTCTTATACACATCAAATTCTGCTCTTCTTTCTGTTTTTAATTAGGATACACCAAACCCCAACCACTACACCTTTTTTTCCTACTGTGGATTTTGTAATTTGAATATGGAATCTGGAATGATTTTCTTTTACAGATGTGAATGCTACTTTCCATTTTATTTTCTAGCTCTGGAAGCATAGTAAACTGTTGCTGGTTCAGTAGGTGGCACTCTTCCCTTTGAGTCAATTGACTCAAATGGCTAACAGCAAATGTTAGAATGAAATGCTGAGTAAATTTAAAAAAAAAAAAAAAAACAACCCAACACTGAGATCCTGACTGTTTGTGACTCGCTAGTTATCTCACAAGAAATGCCAGAAATCTTGAACTATGTTACCCAAAACTTTCTCTATCTGCCTTTTAGTAAAGTTCAAGGGCATTAATCGGACTTCTTAATACTCTGCTTCCTCTACTGTTGTGCATTTGGTTGCTTGAGATACATAGAAGCTGCAAACGTTTAATGCATCACAGCACCAGTCCCTTGAATGCTTTCATGCTCTGTTTGAGGTGGTTGCATTTAAGTAGCAAGTGAAATGACGCTTTACAGGTACAAACATCTCCAGATAAACCTTTAATTAAAACAAACCCTTGTGGTGCCTGAAATTGGGGTTTGACACTGTTTTCATCTGGATGAAAATAGTGTGTTCTTCCCCTAACATTTTCCCCCACCATGTCTATGGAAAAAGCTGTGCATTTGTAGTTCCTCTTTTTCCTAGTCTTTTGCAGCACTTGTGCAGAAGTTAGCTCACATAGGTTTAGGAAAGCCTTATCTTCAGCCTTAACTGTTTGAAGGTTATTTTTTTTCTTTAACTCACAAAGTTTATAATATGCCTTGGAATAAAAGGCACTGTGAGGCATGCAGCAGTCAACGTTCCCTTGCCTTATGAATGTTTTGCATGAAATATGCCAACAGTGTCTTTAAACTGATTAAGTGGATATACCGAGATTGCTAGAACACCATAGAAGGATTTAACCCAACAGAGCTACTTAGCAGGACATGGAGGAATATTATCAAGTCATGGGAGCTCTGCCAACCAGATCTGTATTTCATTGTTTCGGATAACTTTCCCATTAGAGCGCGCAAAGTAGCATGTCCTGCATCTCTTCAGAAGTGAATGAACTGAGTTGGAGTCTTTCTTTTGCATAGCTCTTTGACATACTTGAGCCCACCTATTGCCATCTTCTCATCTCCTGGTGTTCACCTATCTGTTTCTGCTCCCTTCCCTTCTTTCAACGTCTGGAAAAATCTGCTCACGCTTCACGGAAGAGTGAAGTGGTCTACTTCCAGGGAGCTGTCATATACAGTGAACAAATTGAAGAGGGAGACAATTTTAATTTTTAAATTTAAATGTTAGCCAATGTTTCTTTTTGAAGAACACAATAGAAAGTGTTGTGTTTTTTTTTTTTTTTTCTTCCCTAAACAGAGAAATATACAATATGGGTTGAACTTGGACTGGTTTTCCAACATGTGTAATGCAGAAGGTATGCTTTCAGGCACCTTAAGAGCTGCCTGCCCACCTTTTGCTGTTTCAGCTGCTTTTCAGTTGAACGTGGGACTATCTCTGGTAACGTCTGGGTTGCAGCTTTTGTAGTAGAATTTTGATCCAGATCTTAGTGCTTTCTTCTCCATGCAGAATTCACCTTAATCACAGAAATGTGTCTGGCTTAGGTCAAAGTTCCAGTGGTTAGCAGACCATTCTCTGTGTTTGGGTTTTTCTTGTGTTTGTCCTAATGAGGCTTTGGTTTTAAAAAAGCAAAAAGAAAATAAATAAAATAAAAATTTACCAGGAAAAAGCATTTAGAGAAGAAATGAGCATGGGGGAAAAAAAAAAAAAAATCAGAGTCTCAACCTGGAGAGCAGGAAGAAAAAGTGCATCACATAGCAAAATATCAATGTAACCATAGAGATTGTTTATTAGGATGCAAGATGATGAAAAGGATGAAATCCTTTGCTAAACTTATTAAGCTTCAGTTTAGATTTTCATCTGAACCTTTGGAATCTTAATGTATATGTGTATATACACACATAAGCATATATCTTCAAGGTACCTGTGTGTTCATTAAATGAGGAGAGTTGCTCTCTAGGCTCGTGTTTCTCTCCACTGGACGTGGAATTCAGATTTCCACCCCCCCAACTCTTTGGGCAGATTGTTTTGTCTGTATTGGATTCTCCCTGATCCAACTGATGAATGGATTAATCTGTTGAAGTTTACTTAGTGGGGGAAAATGGACCAAAGAGCTGTGTCCGCTATGCAACAATGTGTTTTTCTGGGTTTGTTTGTTCAGATGTCCAGTGGATCTCTGAATTGATAAAATGATGTCGACAACATCATGTTAGTGATTTCCATTGTTGCAGCTGTAACTTCTGTGTGACTATTGTGTATCTCTTGTTCCTCTTATCAGAGCTGAAATATTCTTTCAAATGCAGTTAAATTTAAATATTTAAAAATAATTTGAAATGTGGAGTTGACAAAAAAAAATTTAATCCTAACACATGTTGAGTAATTTTCTTTGAATCGACTGTTGTTCTTTCTCCTCTTGGACAGGTGCATTTTCCTGGATAGTTAAATCTCAAGCCATAATCTACTATAATTTATTATTGGCTTGTTGCTAGAGCAATCTGTAGTGTCTGTCTTTTTTTCTTTTTTTTTTCTTTTTTTTTTCTTTTTTTTTTGCCTTCTCCCCCTCTTTTGACTTGCAATACATTTATCTTACACATTTCTAAAGGTACATTTTGTGGTTCGGGTAGTCTTCTAACACACTAGTAACTTATTCTAAGAATTCTACTTGAAAAGAATATGCAGCATGTATTCTTTTTTTTTTCTTTTTTTTTCTTCTTTTTAAGTTCTTTCATGCAGTCTTTTTAGCAGATGATACTTGAACCCAGAATGAGTGTAAAATTTCTGAAAAGCCTTCCATAAGGCTGTATCCTAATACCACAAGATAAAAGCAGAAGACTTGCTTGTTGAATTTGTGAATGATGCATAAAGACCTTGCTTTACTTAGTATAATCTAGATTTTAAAAAATTATTTTAATAAGAATAATGTGAGATAGCGTGTACTTAGGTTAATATACTTCGTTTTGTGCATTTCCTACACTTTCAGGACTCCTCCTGTTCTTTCGAGGCTTTGTTAATTATCTTAAAGTCAGAAATATGTCTGAAAGCATGGCAGCTGCTCACAGAACAAGATTTTTCTTCTTGTACTGAAGGTAAGCAATTTTTAGTGATAAGATTATCTCTCCCAGGAAAACTGAGAAGAATGAAATACTTATATTAAAAATGAATAACCAAACTTCTGTCACAAAACAGAAGTCGCATAGTTTTTGAACATCTGTCATGAATGTTGTATATGTTCTACATGGACTTAGAAATATCTGAAGTCTCTTGAAGTCATGAAATTTCAAAGTAAATAATGCATCCTTGTTGGCTCCAGTCCTCCCTGGAACTAACGTTCAGTAACAAAACCGAAGAGGAACCTGTTGTTTTTCCTAAGCAAGAAACGGTATCTGCTGCCTGTCAGGATACTGTCCTTTGTGTTGGAAAACTGGCTTCAGTAGTCAACCTGTTGTCAGCAAGTTAGGAAGCACTAATCTGCCTGCATATTAAATCTGATTGACATGGGTCTGAACATGCAAACAATAGATGAGTATTGTCTCTCTTTACATGACTGGATTAAGACAGTCATGTACAAGTATGATTATTGTGTATGCAACAATGTGCTTTATATATCCTTCAGGTAGCTGACTAATCAGTCTGGCACATATCCACTCTTTTTTTTTTTTTTTTTTTTTTTTTTTATACTTTCTGTCCGTTAGGTGGATCTATTGGACTTCGCTATGTAACTTAAACCAGGGGTCTCCGTTTGTGTTCAACTTTTTTTACTCAAACTGCATGACGAGATAAATTTAAGCCTTAGAAATAAGTACTGTAGCTTCTTCATTACTCTGCAGTTTACCTAAAATGCTTAAATACTGTATTTTGACTTAACTGAGAAGCTATGTTTGCCGTAACAAAGCAGGTTTTCGTAATTTTTCTCCCAGATTGGTCACAGGATCAATATGGAGTAACCAGCAACACATTACTGAAGCCTGAAAAAAACCTGAGACAGTATTTGCCTAGAAAAAAAGGGTTCCTTTTATATAAGACAGTGATATACATTTAAAACCGGCTAATGATAAATATCTATGCTATACTATATAGTTCTTGATCATGAAAGAAATCTGTTAACATAACTGTAACATAATATGTCTTTTTAATGTGCCATTTTGTCAAAATTATGTGGTAAGTTAAATAACTAAGGCGTATATTGCCTATTAGTAACCAACCTGAATTGGCATCTACATGGCAGCATTTCCTTTTTACAATAGTTATATATTGCTTCTTTTCTTAGTAATGTGGTAACCTCTTCAAAATACCGACATTTGTAGAGACGAGACTGAAAATATCTGTTAGCTTTCAGTACAATAAAGTTTAAAAACACTATTTCAAAAATAATTGTTAGGACTAATTGGTATTTGAAAACTGTAGTTTGAAGAGAATAATGAGAGTGTAGGATAATGTGGTCTGGGATTCTTTGCTCTCCTGCAGTTAAAATTCTGCTTTGGGACAAAACACTATTTAATTCAGCATTAACTGAAGTTAATGAGTTGTCCTGTCTGAGTTCAGTAGCTTTGAATTTTTCCTTTAGCTGTAAGCATCACTGAGATGTATGGGCTGATAAGGTCTGTGGAGTGTTTAGAGAGCTGGACATGTAAATATTATTTTCTTGAAGTGTCTTAAGTATTGAAACAAGAAGTTCAAATTAATTGGTATCACACTTAAATGTCCTTGTTCTTGCATAGACAGGTAACTTCCTCTACAGTGACTATTAGATTTAATAAATAACAAATATTACCTCTGCAGTTACAAAATATTCTCAGGTGTTCTTTTGAAATGATGACAAAATAACAGTAAGTTTTCGCTTTTTTCTCCCATCCTGACATGGCGGGGGAAAAAGGCTGCTGCTTTGCTGCTTCTAGGTTTAATGTCAGTTAGCGACGCTACTTCTAGTGAATCACTGCGATGAACTGAAGTACAACTCTTTCTTTATCTCCAGACTGCATCGAACAGACATTCCTTTCCTATACCAGTGTGAAAGTTCCAGATGATCTGTAACCCTCTGAGTTGATAGGATAGAAGACTACTAAAACCAGAAGACAAATTAGTGAAGATACGGCTTCAAAAACGAATGACAGGATGGTTTATGCTCAAATACCAGTTCTGGTCATTCTAGTAAATATTTATAATATTTGCTGCCTTTTGTTTTAGCACATTTGTATATGTGCTTATTAAAAACATAGTATTGAAGTAAGAACAAACCGTCTATTAGTATAGATTAGGTACAGTCAGACTCGGTTAATCTGTGCTTGTTGTATCTGAAAGATTTAAGTGGTAACTTGTTTCACAGTGTGTATGTACCACTGACTTGTTGATCTGAACTTTGAGTACAATGAAATGCATTAAATGATTCAGATTAACCAGTTCAGACAGTTTTTTTTATATAATTTAGATTCATCTAATGATTGTGTAGAACATTTTTAAGTTTACTAAACCCCAAAGTTCCTTTTGTCACAAACTTGTATTCGCCAATATTTTATCAAATTCAAACCAATACACTGGTTTGCTTAAAACTGATACTCCACTTTCAGTCACCTGTAAATAACTCTGCATAAATGACTGTTTGAATTGCTTCTTAGGAAATATGTCAAAATATATTTTGTAACAGCATATTCTCTAAATTTTGTTAATTGGCTATTAAGGGTATAGTTACTATTAGTTGTAATTTTGGAGGTAAAGGCATCGAATTGTTTGTCTCATCCTAACTTTCCTCACATGAATTATTATTAACTGGTTTGGGCTTGAGCCTGAAAGTCATTATTCATATGCATGATCCCGTTAAAAGATAGTTTGTTCATGTTAGCAGGGATGGACAGCCTTACATCTTCAGTCCTTGGTTATGCAGTTGGATCCTCGTAGGTGCACCTTTGTTCCTGAAACAGAGTATTGCAAATGTGTTCCCTGGGTTATAACACTGGCTCTGTTGAAGAAGTCTCGAGTTCAGTATAAGTACAACATCTACCCTGAGGGCTTCTCAAAAGAAAATTCCTATAGCTATCTTACAACGCTTGTTTAGAATAAATACTTTGCCATTTCCTAAGAATAAACTAATTTAAATGTAAGGTAATTTTGGAAATAATCTATGAAGGAAAAAAAGAAATCTTACTTTTAAAGCTCTGGAAGTAGAAAATGTGTGTTGCACCTCTCCCAGTATTCATTAAAGCCTATGCCATTACTTTCTTATAAATATCCTCTCTTTAAGGGGTACTGTCTACTGTTCATGCATGTGTGGTTTCCTTTAAAGTTTGTGAAATTTATGCTTCTCCTTAAGTAGGAGAATACATCTCTCAGTCCTTTGTACAACTGGAATCTCAGTTGCAAAAATACATTGGTTGTTGGTTGCACCTTTGAGGAAAAAAAAATACAAATACTTTCCTCCAGTTTTTCTTTTTATGTTAGAATTCTGCCTTTTTATTACTAACATTAAAAACAGTGAGGTTTATGTTGTTTTAAGCTAGTGCTGTATTAAGTTTTGTATCTATAATGAATGTTTAAAATATACATATGTAAACTGGTCACATTATTCATTTTCTTAATCTTTCAGAGATACTGAAAGTGACTAAAACATTAGGGGCACCTCTACTTCCCAGCTTTTTATGGAAAGAATAAAATTAAGTATTATGTTTCAATATCCGATTGGGATTTCCTTCTAAACTTATCTGTTTGTTTCTGTGTTCTTTTGCATTCATTGTCCATATGAAAAAGAAGTGGATAATAAAACATTGCTTTGTTTTGCTAATTAAGACTTAGGCTTTTTGGKTTTTTTTGTACTTGACATGGAAAAATGCACACTGCAATATTTGTGTCAACATGGAATTACAGACAAATTACTTGGCAGAATAGGTACTAACCAATCCTCTCTACTCATCTCCTTTGCATCTCATGTCTTATGGCAACAAACTGTAAGGACATGTCTTTTAATGAGTTAATACAACTGTGCAAAGCATGCAATATTGATTCATTTTCTATGTTTACCACTATCAACTAGTACTATTTTCCAACTGTATCAATTTTCTCAAATTAAGTAGTAGTCTTCTGACTGAATTATTTCTGTTTGCTCCACCGCATTTTACAGAAAGCTTCATACAGATACTTGGTTTTGTTGTGGGTTTTTTTCTGGACTAGCTTGGAAAAATTCTCATTTGGACAGAAAGAATATGTAGGGTTAAAAATGTACACGTTATCTAATCCTCTATAGTTGATGCAGCAGTTTGGTAGCCTGAAATCTCATCAGCAGGAGGAAGGGAATTGGGACACTGTTTTCAAAGACTCTGCAATCTATTCCAGATGTGTCAAATGCTGCATATTTTCCTCGCTATTTCCTGTGAGCTTGGTTAGGAGCAGCTGGCTCTGTGGTTTAGAGACACCTGGCCAGCTTTGCTTTGTGTCTTGGGGGGGGGGGGCTCCAGTATCGCAGTGAAGTTGACTGTAAACAGATTTTGTATGAAGGCAAATAAGGCTTTGAAGTTTGGGGCAAAAACAGCTGGGGGAGGGGAGGTGGGGAGAAAAAATGCCATTTTATTCGAGCAACTGGCGTGAATGTAATTTCTTTAGTTTTGTCATCTGCTTTTATTGATGTGGACACCACAGGAAGATGGACATCTTGAATATGATTCAAGTAGCCTGTGACTCTATGAACGCATTTCAGAAATGATCCATCACTGCACACTTCCAGTCCTCTTATGGAGAGGAGGTTGTCTCCAAGCTTTCACTTTGCTGTCTCACCTAGACCATGGACACTGTCCTYGTCCTGCAACACCTTTTAACCTGGCTTCAACACCCTACTCTTTCTGGGTTCGCTTCCCTCCCTTTGAATGATGACAACAGGTGAGGAAAAGTGGTTTCATTAACGTGCTATCCTAACATCAGAAAGCTTTTAATCTCTTTTCCACTTTTTGAGGATGTTTTCCCATAATAGTCTGCATTAGTCCCTCCTGCGTGGTTGCTTGCATTGTTCACTTGAACAAAAAGTTCATCTCACGAAATTACTGTTGCTTCCAGGACTTTTGAAGAGAAAGTGAATAAACTCTGGTATGGAAATAGGTATCTCTCAATAAGGAAAAAGAAAATTTCTAATCATGCTAAAACGTGATTAGCATATGTGCACAGCTACCCAGAAGCAGTGGAGTCCAGTTTGTCCTATGTACGTTGTTCTTTTCCACCATCCCAAGATTCTTATCTTTTTCCTTTATACTTCCAAGGAGACTTTTACCATCTGTATCTTCTCTACTGAGCATATCCATGCCCCTCTACTGAGCACTTCCATGCCCCTTCTCCTTTCTCTGTGCACTTGTTACACACCCTGCAAGGACAGGCAGGAGGCTGCCCTACTGCATGTTGGCTGCTGTTAATAAATAACTCACCTAGCAATTTCTAAGTTTTTTTTTCTTAACTGCAATGATGCTTTGTATTTTCGTATGTCCATATTTTACACGTAAGCCAACTTTTTGAAATCAATGCCTTTCACACAACTGAAAATGCTTAAAATACATGACTGCACCATCCACCTGTTGTAAGTAGTGCATATGCAAGTGGAATTAAAACAGTGGCAGAATTTGTTTTAGGTATATTTTCCTTTAGCTCCTGAAGTGTCTGCATGATCAACTTTAAAAATTTTTCTGATATGTAATTGTTTTGGTTTTGTTTTTGTTGTTTTTTTTTTTCTCCCCACCCTTCCCAAATGAAAGAAAAGTCAGCTTTCCTGGATTTTTGTCTGTGGTACATTTTCTACATAAGGAAACTTGCATGCAGTGAGGCTTAAAAGTATTGCAAACAGCATCAGCTCTCCAGCTATTGTTCATAATTTTTTTGTGTAAAACAGAAAGGTATRTATTCAAAAAAGTTTAAAATGTTTTGGCTTTTTTATATTGAGGGATGGTTACAGTTATCCCTGTGTTTTTACATCTGTTCTTGTAGTCTTCACTCAATTTTTCTTGTGGTCAAAGAAACACTGTGTTTGTGGGGGTATCCCTAGTGTAATACGAGAAGTTGTTCACTGATTCTTTGTTATACATGGCTGCACAGATGCCCATCCTTCTTAATTTTCTAGGTTGGTGTAGTCCCATGACTTCCAAATGCCCAGTTTCACATGGAACAGACTGCTGCTGCTATAAATTGGTTATTAGTGAAATAACTATAAAGCAAAGCTTCACTTGCATGTATTCATTAATTGAGTCTTGTCGTTCAATATAATTGCAGTAGCATTGCTGGTCAGTCCACTTCTGCTGCTGCTGTACGTAGCTGATGAGAGCTCACTCCTGGAGTCTGAAGTCTTYGGTATATTTTCTCCATTTCCAGTGACCGGGTGTTTGAGCGAAGTCTGCAGGTCTTAAACTGGTAGAAGCGTTACTGGAATAAAGCCAGCACTAATCGATGCATAATTCGTAGCACGAGCACCTGCAGGACCACTGCTTAGCTGGTCTGCTCTTCTTTGAGTCTCTAACTGACTTCTAATTAATGAATTAATTTGACAATGTCTCTTGCAACTTTCATAGAAAGTCTTCATATGGATTTTCATCTTAAAGGATGACGAGTTGTTTTTGATGGATCAAATTTACCTCTGTACCTCTCGGAACAAGGAACTTCTGAAGACAGCCCTATCAGTTCACTTCTCCGTGTACACAGAATAATGGAAATAATTTCTGCAGATTAAATTGATAAGCCAAATACTACTATTTCTACCTGAAATGTGAATCCAATCCCACTAAAAAGCTGTTACTTTGAGGATAGTCTGACACTGCAGTTAAGCAAAACCAGGAATTTCTATTGTAAATAATTATCGGCAGTCAGTTGTAGTGTTACTCCACTTTGGATTCTCAAGTGCTGCTATTTTTTCCCTGAGGAGTCAAAGTTTTGGGTTTTTTTTGTAGGAAACTTGCAACACTTATTCCAGTTCTGCTGGTGTTCATCATAACGTGGGCATATGTTAAATGCAAGAAACACTGGCAGCGTAATCCCGTAGTTAAAAAACTTTTAAGTGTATGCATTCAGGAGACAAATGTTTCTGAATTCTGACTGAAAGCTGACGTGATGCGTTGGACTCGGCAGGTTACATATGGCTTGGCACGGGTCTCTGCCTGATTCCTCCTTCATAAGGATGGTAAGTGCTGCTACGCAGTGTGCTCTGGATAGGTCACGGGTTCAAGCTGAGATTGCTGGGTATTAAGCAGAGATTCACAGTGAAGGGAGCAAGAGAAACAAGGGGAGGAGGAGTGCTTGGACCTTTAACTCTGGGTTTGCAACAGCTGACATAGCAGGTGTTTCTGGCAGGAAGATGGGAGCACATCTGAGTGCAGTCCTCGCCCTCTTCCTCCYCAGTTGACCAGCCACTTGGTGTACCTACGTAATCTGTGAAAACGGCCCTTAGGTTTTCTTTTCTTCCTGGAGACAACTGGAATAGCAAATTCTCCKCCGCTTAGCCAGAGAGAAGGAGGTCCCTGCTGGCTGTCCATGAAGGCGCTTGGCCAGCAGTTGTTAGCCTAGCTGGCCCCATGGGAAATGCCTCTGGCTCTTGCCCTGCCTTGCCAGCAGGAATGCAATCTGCAGCCCTGTTTTTGATTATGCAATCTGCATGGCATATGCAGCCTTCTCAACTCTCGCGACACTGAGGTTTACATTAAYGAAGAAATCAGTGTTGCCAACTTTATATTTTGTCACAAATCTCGCGATGCTGGGCAGCTTTCTTACCGTTTCACTAGTGTAGTGGCTACACGAGGTTCAGTTTAGGGTGGAAAAAGGTATGTTCCCTCCCAGCATGTTTTTTAAAATCTCTTAGATGGGTGCGATGCATTCATGAACACTTGCTCCTGACCTTGCGTGGACCTCTCTATAACTACCTGGTACAAAGGGGTCACTGAGATTTGTGACTGACTTCTTAGGAATTAACCATTTTACTCATGAAATTTGCACTTTTTAAGAGAAACTGCTGCTTACTAGAAATGCTATCTATCCAGTTACAGCAACAGCTGTAGGAGGAACATAGCCCAGAACACTAATAGTTCTTACTAATAGTGTCTAATGTACTACATTATTTCAGTGAATGAAAAATTTCAAGTACTGTGTTAAATTTTTCATGTTGGAGTGGTTTTTTTACTTGCTTCTAATTTTGATTTTTACATTCAACTTGTATGAAGTTTTTTTTCCTTTGGGGGATGTAGACAGTGGGTGAATGTTGCAGCTCTTAAAGGCTGTGTCACTTAATTTGGTTGTTCTTAGAGGGTTGTACTACTTTGAATTGTGAATGTGAAAATTACTTAGGGAGGTTTCAAGAGCAATGAGTTATCAAGAATTTAAGAATCAAATTGATCAAGGTGGCATACCCAAGAAATTAAACAAAGCAAAAGAAAGAAAAAAAGAAAAAAAAAAATTCAGTCTTTCAGCTTTTCGACTTTCATTACAGCCAGTCATGCAAAACTAACTTTAGTTCTGCGAGGTCTTGCCTTGCAAATCATCAGCGTTAATAAAAACTCAGCAGAAGAAAGTGTTCTTCCAATTATGCTCTTATAACTGAATTTGTATTTAGAGTCTCCCCACAGTTAACATACATATAATCCATTATATAAAAATGCCCTACAGAGAAAATTCATGATTTTGTAAGTCAAGGGAGATATCTGTCCTATGATAATAACTAACTTAAAATTTTGTGCACTTGCCATTTTCTGAGAAATGTAGAGTGGTGTGGGTTTTTTCCCCCCTCATAATCAGACTCTTCCATGGGATATTGTGAAGTGAGTACAGTTCTTAAGACCGGGTGTATAGGGTAACTGACATGTATGTGCAATGCAAGATGCATAATTCTTGCCTTCCTCAATTCTCTTGAAGATGCATAATGCAAGAAGATCCTTCAGCTTTGTTGATTTTGTAGTATAAAAATGAATAGTTTTAGAATATGGGAAGATACATTGTTCTTCATTTGCTTTTTGCTTTCAAAAATCAAGTAACTCAGAAGTAATTCCTAAGTTTGCAGTCAGTAAATGTTATCACAAAGCATTTTTTATATGTTTGTTGTTATTTCCCTGCTGCTGTTGTAAAGTCTTTCTCAGGATGATGGTTGGGCTATATAAGTACTATATATAGAATTTGATCTCTGTCTGTGGTCCATATCTATAAAGTGACCTATTGTATTTTATGTATATGTAGTATACATTTCTTCTGCGATGATATCAAGAGAAAAGATGGTGTGTGGTTTTTTTTAAAAAAAAAAAAAAAAAAAATCTAGTGAGGTTTGCTTTCGGTTTGCTTTGGAAGTTTCAGCAGACTGTTTATTACTTCTTCAGCTCAGCCCTAAACTGTAAATTCCAGTGACAATGGTGATTTTTGCATCTTTATTTCCTTGGGTTTTTTCTGTTCTGGTTTTTGAGGCCTGTGTTAACGCTTCTGCAGAGCTTAGCAGAGTCCCGCTCCCCATCTTTTTTAGAGCTTCTAATTATACAGCATCTGCATTACAAAAGTGATTAAACAGCTAGTGTGTGTGATTTAATCCAGATTTGGGGGCTTGTGAAATGCATAAAATGCAATCCAGTAGTATTTGTGCTCCTAATTACTACAGAATTGTTTTGCCTTTCAAATGAGAAATACCATACGGTTAACTCTCGGCTATCCAGAGGCAGCCTCTCTGCATGATGAATCAGTGAGTGCCACAGGCTGACACCTGCGCTGGTCTTGTTTGGCTGCCAGCTCTGCGCTCATCAGTTTAATCACGGCAACTATACTGCTATGAGCCTTGATTTAGGTTTGAGTTTGGAAGTGCTATCACAGCTGCCCTGTGTCCCAGATCCTGAGCTAGTAAGTCCTTTGCAACTGAGCTGGCTGCATGCAGAGCCATCTTCGGTTTCCTAGGCTGTGTCTCTAGTATCTGGACTGCTGGGAAATAGCGTGCAGAAATTTCTRTGTGGAGCCAACTTGGGTCTGACATGGCTGGTTGCAACTCAGGTAAAACAAATTTGGTCAGGCTYAAGCTTATGCCTTTTGGGGCACTCTGAGCTTCAGCACTCTTCAGCACATCTTGAGTATCCATATTAATAAGATCTGTTTTCATGATAGTGAGAAATGAGTATCAGGCTGATGCATACAACATTTAAGTTCCTTTATGAACCTGGTTTTATATGTATTGTTGAAGTATACAACAGGTTGAAGCTGAGTTCCTGGTGTCAGGATCATTTCTATGTTTAGAGCAAAGGAAAATCTCCTTCCCTGAGTATCCCAACTCCTATCTGAGTGCTATAGCTAGGTTAAAGGCTTGGGTGGCCTCTTACCTGCTTTCCTTTGGACCAACAGTTTCCACGCTCACTGCAGAATCAGTCATTTGGGTTGGATGGGACCACAGGAGGTGATCTGGTGCAAGCTCCTGTTCAAAGCAGGACCAGTGCTGAATTCAGACCACATTGCTTAAGACTTTGTCAGCTGGGTCTTGAAAACCCCAGAGCTCAGCGATTTCCCCACACTCCCTGAGCAACTTGTCCCAGTGCTTCATTATCCTCATTCATCATCATCTCTAACTGAGTTTCGATGAGGGACGTGCTCCGTGGCTCCTTCCATGGCACCCCAGAGCTCCGAGCTCCCTCCTGGCAGGCAAATCCTGGCATGAGGAGGGATGTAACCTGGGTCTCTGGGTTACTGAGCAGCCCTGCAAACTGCTCAGCTGTCAAGTGATGAAGGGGAGAAAGCATTTTGAGAGAAAGAGTGTCCAAACTCTAATTAATTGCCCGCATTTCCAACACTGAAAAGGGATGGTGGGTCTTCCRCTATTTCCTGCCAGCTTAAGTACCTTAGTGCTCAGAGCACTGGATGCTGTCAATTCTCTTAATCCTTCCTAAAATTGTCACTTCCACGAGGCCTCTTCCTCCATACGTGGCACCTGGGTATTCTCCTGTGATTCCTATTTCAGACTAACTGTAGGTTTAAGTATCTGGATCACTTGCAGCAGGACTCATGTCATCTAATTTCAGTTGCCTAAAGGTTTACTCATCTAGTCTAAGCTAGTCACCAAGGATTACTCTGTAGCCAGATCAAGAGATGCATCTGGAAATGATGCTTTTTTCCACCCAAAGCTGTATGTCCAAAATGGAGCCAGCTGAATCAGCGTTGAAAAGTATTTGGACTGCAAACTGCACCTTTCAGTACCTTTTAAAAAATGTGCCCTGCAGGTTCTTAAGAAAACAATAGCTTTTGGTCACACTGGAGCTTGCTGAAGAGTTCCTCATTTATAGGAAAATTGCTTTTCTTTCTTTGAAATTCAGTTGAGCAATTTGCGCCAGCTTCCAGTGTTCCTATCCTTGGGGCACATCTGTCCTGTGGCTGAGGATACCACAACTTCCAGAGTTGCCAGTCCCCTGGGTTCCCCCAGGATCCTGCCTTGTAGTTGGCAATAGACTTCATCTGTGGTGTTCCGAATGGAATGGTTTGGGCTTTGTGAAATCCTGTTTTCCTACAGACTTTGTTTCACAAGCAAATAAGGATCAGCTGTTTGCTCCATTCTGATCCAAGAACTGAGGGCACAGAATGAAGCAAGTATGCAGATGTTGAATTTTTTTCACAAAATATGCCATTGAGTTGTGGGACTCCTTTCCCCAGTATTTTGGTATATTGTTGTGATTAGAGTGGCGACGTTCTTTACGAAGACCAGAGAAACAAATTTCCATGGCCAGCCTCCGTTTTGGTATGGCTTGCGGGGGCTGTATGTTTTCATGACAGAGCTGGCAAGGTGCGTTAAGAGTGCCACGCAGTGAGCTGCTAGTCAAAATTTGTCATGTTCCCAGCTCATTTACCTAGTTTGTGAACGGTGTTGGTAGCTGTTATTTTGGGACTAATTGCTACTTTCGCAATTTTGAGATTTCGAGAGGTCATCCAAGTGCTCTGAGACCTACAGCCCCGTTCGATTCTTGAATCCTCCCCCCACGAAAGCGAGAGCACTGCCAGTTCTGAGTCTTACTTAACAGCTTGGCATGAAGAATAACAAACCCTGCTGCAGGATTGTGCTGCTCGGCGGTTAGACAACACTTTCTAGATGGAGCTAAGGGACTTGCTCTGTCATGAATTAAACCAATTTTCAGAGRCATCCTAGGACTCTTAGTACATGGCTAAATGTCAGCTGCAGAAAGGGATCCTTGGCCCCCAGGCCAGTGGTGCAGAGTGGCTTACGTCCACGCTACTGCAACCCAGCAGACCTGCAGCAGGCTGGCTGCATGCGCGCTGCATGTGTCCACACCGCGTGGCCTTGRCTGTTGTTGGATCCTAAGACAGAAGCATTGTTTTGCATTTATGTTTTAGTTCAAAGCGCCTGAAATGTGGCCTATATTGCAGCTTTTCAGACTGGTGCTTTTCCAGCGTGAAGCAGATGRTCTGCAATATCTTAGAGTGCTCAAGGGTTCAAATGCTACTGAGAGTGTGTTTGGAGGACTGAGACAGTAGCAGGGGAAAGAGAGTCAAACCTGGTGCAGTCTTAGCCGTGCTGCCTTTTGGGAACCTCCTCTGGAATAATTTCTTGCCAGAACTGCATCCAAGTTCGGTCATGGGGAGAGAGCTTAGCTGGAGCAGTCCAAAATAGTGCCAGAGAATGACCTAACAGCTAAGCAGTGCAGAAGATCAGGGCTCTGGTGCTTGCATTCAGTCCCTGACTCCTTCATTGAGCAACATGAGCATAACCTTAAAACCTATTTTCATGATGCCACAAATTTACTTAGCTGCAAGCTCAATCAGATAAAACCCTGGAAGAAGCCTCTCTACTGTTTAAGAAGTTGTGTAGATTCCCTCTCTCAGCTCCGGGAAGCTGATTGAGTTGCTCCAAACTAAGCAGGATTTTCTTGTGAATTGGAAGGTTAAGCCTGAACGTTTTAGTCTGTTACATGAAATGAGAAGTGATCCAAAACATAGTGCAATAAGATGAAGGACTTGAGGAACATTTAATTGCGGCCACTGGGGAACAGGAGGGTCTACCCCACTTGAAAGCTCAAACCTGCCCTCGCCACCACTATACAAGTTAAAATGCTGTGGCTGTGTGACTTCTAGGCAGGTAGCAGAAGGTGCACGTTAATATTTAATTTTCATCCTGTGAGATGTAGGAGTGCCTCCCCGCTCCTGACTCTGCTCCGCRTCCCATCTTCTGGCAGGCTGGTTTCCGTACAAAGGAAGGGAGTTGCAGCGAGCTCTGAAAATATCCCTGGGTCCGAACAACTATGAAAGGAAGGTGTGTTACTGAATACACTCGCCCTGCCCAGCCAGAGAGACCACGTTTCGGGTAGTTTCACAAGCTATAAGGCCTCAAATCCTGCCAACGTTAGCACGTAATCTTTGCTTTGCGTTTGTAAGTGGTGCCCTTGCTTTCGAAGAGAGGAGGAGTTAAGAAGAGAGGCCTCTTTTGTAGGACTGGGGTTTAGTCTGATTTTTTTAAAATCTCAATTAGTGTTTTTGGTTATAAAGAAAACACAGCAAATGTGACTCGTTTAATATTGTAGTCAAGTTTTCCTCCTTTGGGTTTCTGTAAAGAGGTACAGAAGGGATTGCAGAGCTGTTGACACAAGGGCAAATGATAACCAGCTGCTGTCTGAGGGGCTGGATGGGTTTCTGGAAGGTAACGCTTCAGCTGGGCTTCGTGTTCAGGCCTGGTGGTTGTGCCCACCCAGAAGGTGCAATAAAAACCTTTTTTTTTTTTTTTTTTTTTTTTTTTTTTTTTTTTTTTTTTTTTTTTTTCTTTTTTTTTTCTTTCTTCTTCTTCTCTCCTTTACCATTGTTCTACTGAGAGGAGGCTTCCTGAATTCAGCTATATAAATTTTTAATGAGTGACCTATTTGCGAGACTCCTTTCCGCATTGGCAAATAGCGTGGATGGGGAGGGAGCTCCTCGTGCTTTCTGCACCATGGCCGCCCTCTCCTCCCCGTCCCCTCTTCATGGGACCCAACCGAGGCAGAGAGCGCTTGACCTGAACTCGCCAGCCATGAAATACAGCGGCTGGACACGGCGTTTCTGCACCTTGCTGTATCAACACCAAAAAAATAGGCACTTTGTGGTGAAACYGGTGGCATGCACCGTCTGCCCCGGCTGGTGAGAGACTTCTCAGGCCTAAAGTAAACAGCTCTTGCTAAACGCTGAGGCCTGCACTATTGTTGACATAGCGATAAAATAGCGTTTGCAGCCTACAGTGTGCTTTCTTTCACTGCTTTTGAAAGGTGTAATGCGTCCGAGCACCAGAAAAGCAATGGGTCGTGCTTTACGAGGAGAGGTCCCAGCGTCTGTCGGGATGGGGCACAACAGCGCTGGCTCCTGCGTCCTCCTCCGCCTGGCGCTCCCGGGGTTGGGGGCTTTCTCCAAACATAGGAACCTCTAGATTAATTTCTCCATAGAAATGAAAGATACTTACTTGAAGTAATATTTATTGCATGTTGGTATTCTTTAGGCTTAATGTATTCCCGAAAAGGGGGCATTAAGGACTAGAACTGGGGGCAGGGAAAGCCCCAAACCTGGATCAAAATAATTGACAGAAGTGATTGAAAAAGGTAAAGTTAAGATGTAACATTACACATTCTTTGAAACCCAGATGACTTCATACTATGCAATACAATATGGCAAAAGAAGTTTCTAATGAATAATCCAGTTCATCATATGATATTCCAGTAAATACTGAAAAACAGAATTATTGCTCAAGGTTATACAGTCAGGTGTTTTTTATGAAAATCTTCCTGAGTTAATTTCTGTGGACAACTGTGGTCAGAATTTGTCCCACAGACAGTTAGCCAAGGATTTTTAAAGAAAACATCACCAGTAAACTTTAATTACTTAACTTTTGCTTTAACAGAATGGAGTTCATAGACTGTACTGATGACAGCTTAGTCCTCTATCTCTGGCAGACTTGAAAGACATTTGTACTGCTACAGTGAAGATGAAATGTATACATTACATATGTTGTAAAGAGACAGGATACATAGAGAGGAGAATAAACAAGCATCAATTAACATCTGGTTTCACCTGAGGCAGATGTGGGTTTCATATCTCGGACTTTGTTCCGTTTTAGAGTTCACATACAGGCTTTGTGAGAGACCAGATGCATGTGTTGATTGCAAGCAGAGTCCATCTTTCATGTCTACAGTACCATAAAAATGCATAGTTTAATGCTGTATGCAGGAAGAAGGACAAAACCATCCACGTTTGTCTTGAAGTTGTACTCGGAAAGTGAAAGAAAAATGCCCATTTCAAATCCACAGCATCACTCCGTTCCGGTGGTTTTCCGGTGAGCTGCCCTGTAGGTAGGCCCATTTGCAACTCTGTAAAAAATTGTCATTACAATTTGCTTCCCCATGTTGCACCTGCTATTTCTCGACGGTAACTAATAAAAGGTACAAGAGCGATAGCCATTTGAACAGGTGACCTCGAGATGCCAAACTTTGGTTGCAGGGCAGTTCAAGGTTTGTGTCTTGTCTTTAGCCTGAAACTCAAGTTCAAACACTGGTTAATTCAGCGTGTTGGAAAGAGCCTGATAGTTTATTTGTGTGCATCTCAAAACCGCCCCATAGTTTGGCATGGGAAGGGAATAGCAGCGAACTGGCGGGTCAGGAGTGAGGTCAGCTGGCAAAATGGGGAGGAAGCTTGCACAATACCTGCCTGCCCTCGGTTTGGCTCTAGCTGCTGCTAATGTCCCTTGCCGTCAAGAGCTCTGAAGTCACCCACAAATCAAACAACGTTAAAGAAACACCCGGTGCGTTGTAGACATTTGTATAACACTGTAAACATGAATCAATTTTATTAATGGAATGTGCTTTATCAATGGAAATGGGAATCCGGATTTGGGGGAAAGGAGATTGATGGGAGATGGGTTTTTTTTTGAGGGTGGGGGGAAGAGGAGTCTCTTCTGGGCGGTGAGATTCATTCCTTTGGAAGGTCCCCACCAGGTGTTTTGGTAAAGTCCTGTGGAGGAATGTGCAGTAATAAAAAATGAAGATTCAGTGAACAAACCGGGAGGCAAGGATAGATTTATGTCCTTGGCAGCTCAGGCCAGTCTCCATATGTTGTTAACATTAGATGGCGAGAGAAATTAACTGTATCATATGCTATTGCACAGCCTGTATTCTGAGCCTCTCCTGTTTAAAAACAGCTTAAAACAAATGGAAAAGATAAAACAAGAATTTTCCTCAAGTGAGAACAGATGGCAAAGTTTTCAGGCTCTGGAAGGCAGAGGGAGACTTCTGCACGGCCAGGAGGAGGTGGGACAAGGAGCTCTCCTCAGGGCACAGTGTCACCTCTTTCTCCAGCAGGAATGTCTAAATCCTCCAACAACGTGCTTTTTGTCACAATAACTTAACCTTTTGTAGCCAGCCACCCTCCCTTTGCTTTACTGTAGTTCGAAGCTGAAAATATTATGGGCATAAAGTTCCTTGATAGACATGGTCATTACTCCTGGTGACACTTGGTTCATTAAGCTGCATTTTCCATTTCCTTCTTCGGCAAGACTTGGGGCCTGTAACGTGGTACCATCAAGCATCTTGGTCTTCTTCCTTTCTTATATAGCAGGAAATGTGGGAGTTTATTATTGATTTTTGCGGCATCTAAGTTGCTCTCAGACGGTCTATCTGCCCAGCCGACACCTCCAGCTCTGCCTGGGCCATGGTGCCGGCAAGCGAAGGAGCCGCACCAGACGTCAGCGGGACCTGGAGGTACCCTGCCACTGGCGTCCAGAGCCTCCAAATGGGGAGGGATGGATGCTTTTAAAACAATTAGCTCAGGAACTCTGCAGTTTGGCCCTATGTTTAATTAATTTATTAAAGATGTGGGCTGACTTGAGTTCCTTAAAAGGTTTAGTTGCAATTATTTTCTTTTAAGATGTGAGCCTTTTTAAGGCTCTGAAACAAACAAAAAACCAAACTCCACTTCCCATTTTGTCCAAAAATTTTGTCGCTAGAGCACCTGCTCTAGTGGGGAGGCTTCAGTTCTCATTTCACCCGCAGGGGATTTTTTAATTCGTATCCATTTGAACCATGACAATTAGCCCCCCAGAACAGTGCCCCCAAGTAACAAGGTGTCTGGGGGCTAATTTCGCAATCCCTGATGATGGCTTTTTCTTCCCCAATAAAAATTTATTGGGTCACTGAAATAACAACATCATTAATGAATTATTCACTGGTTTGCTTTACCTCCCAGTAGAGTGCCCTAGCTGATAGGCCTTAAAGTCATTTCCCTCTCTCTTTGTTCGATGTATATTTAAGTAATTACTTTATACAAAGGGGTGGAACAGCTCCAGGAGGAGAGCTTGGCAGAGCAGGGCTGCTTTGTCAGGGTGGGCAGGATCCTCTCCCGAGAGACGGCTGCTGAGGATTTCACATCCCAGTAGGGAAAGACAGAGGTTGAACCAGTATCTCCCAAATCCTGCGTGCAGGCTGTTGAATAAAAGCACTACTGCCTTCATTTTGCAAATGATGCCGAAGCAAAGAACATTTTGTTTGCCCTGAAACAGATTGGTTTGGTTTGGTTTAATGTCAGTGAGGACACCTCTCTTCAAGTCCCATTTTGCTTTGGAAAAAAATGCCTTWTAATTTTTTCAGTGGTTTACTTCTAAGGCTTAAGTAAAATGAAAAAACCCAAAGAATTTATTGACACATCTATAGCTAGCTGGGCCTTGCAGGGAAAAGGCAGAGAGGGAAATGCAGCTGCAGGTTGATCCCTGCAGGGCAAGGAGATAGCTTTTCATTTTCCGTCTGCCGCAAGATGATGAATTTCATTGCATCTGGAAAATAGTCATGGCTATAGGATCGCAGTTCAGCTATGACCTTCTGGGCGGTTCATATCGTCATGGAGCCTGGGGGTTTGGTTGGGTTTGTAATCACTGTTGCACCGCCTTACGCTCAGTAAACATTTTGAAAGCTGACTGCGGCTCCAACTGCTAGAGACTTTATTTTTCAATGTAATCTGAGACCCGAAACATGTTTTGCAGAAGGGTTGAACTGTGGGCACTCATGAAATATACAGCAGAGGCTGCCATCGTTCATGCCTGTATTTCTAATTGCTGACAAATCTGGTAGCAACCAAATCACTTTATAGCCTCTGGAAACGAGAACAACTGAAATACCAGGTCAGCCAAGCACCGTGGTATGACCACAAATAAACTACAATATCTGGACGAATCTAGGGTGGATTATCGGTCTAATCAAAATTTATAAGGTGTATTCGACAGTACAGAATCTGAATTTCTCAGCAACAAGTCATCAAATAATTCAACAATTGGCCAGGAAGTTAATTGTTTACACTAAAACAGCTTTCTTTCAAGACTTTGGGTGTGGATGAAGCATAATATTTATTTAAAGATGGAGATAAAAATTTACCATGCACACATAATCTTGTATGTACATCTCTGATGTAAATACCTTCTTATCCCTAATGCCTCTGACTGCTGTAATTATGTATTGTACTATTTATACAACCAGGAAGATACGAATTAAAAAGGAAATCCTGTACATCTTTTATATTAGAGCACACAAAAGCACCCGAAGCGGGGAATCAGAGCCTTTGTTTTCATACGGATTTTGTGGTTTTTAGCAAACAAAATGGCTTCCAAGCACAAGCATTTTCCTCTGACCACGTAGTTTCTAACAGTTACAGTATAGGTTATGTCTAGAGAAGATCAATCAGCTTTTTTCCCCTGTCTTTGCAGACACAGTATAGTAGGGGGTTGTGGGTTTGGCTTTCTCCTCCGCCCCATTTGACAGYGAGCACGGGCTCTGTGCTGCAGCAGCCCCGGGAGCAGTTAATGGCGAAGTGATCGCTGCTGCAAGGAGATGCTTAGCAGGCCGGTCCCAACACGGCGTACGTCTCCCTTACCAAGGATTTTAAACTTGTTGACTGGGAAAACCCTACTTGCCAGAACAAGATCTTTTTACACACAGTGAGAACAATCTCCTATTGTCTCCGGGGATAAAATGGTGCCAATAAAAGATAAAAACCCCATGCCAACGCAGTGATACATAACTATGTTAACTGCTTCACCACTATATTTAACTATGAGGTAAAAGCCTCTGAGAGAGGTGTTTTTTTTGGTCTCGCACATCCAAATAAACTGAATGTAGCAATTACATTGAAAAAACCACCACGTGTTATGTTCACAACTCCATAACTATGCTACTATGAATATTATCAATTTTTTTGTTCTTTCTTATGCCCTGGCTGAGTGTCTGTATGGCAGGGCAGGAGCGAAGGTTGAAGCATCTCCTGCTGTCTTCCCAGCTTTGTGGGGCTGCTGTCATGATGAAGAGTTCATATTGTAATTCTCTATAGCTGGAAAGAAGATGCTCTGACCCACTTCAGTTTTTCATGGGAATGCACCATTTCTCGTGCCTCCTCTTACGATGGTTCTTCCCCTCCTACAGAAATAGCGGCTGCCTCAGTTTCCCCTCACTAGGGCAGTCCAGCTGTGTATGAGCAACAGCTGCTTGAGGGTACCTGTTTGGTGTAGCCAGTAATTTTCAGGGAGAAGGAGGAGACTGGGAATGGGTCTTATCATAGACAAGCATTGGCTAGAAAATTGTGGAAGCTGGGTCTGGTATTTCTGATTACCCCCTCTCAGCTTGACGCCCTGACAATCAACCCGTTGAGTTGGGCTCCTTCTGCCCCCGACTCCTCCTTCTCCTCTGACTCACACTCTTGGTGGCCTGTCCCCATCAGGCAAGGTAGTGGGTGCTGGCAGCAGGGCACTCTGGGGGTGAGGTACTTCTCTGCGCCGTGGGCTCTCTAGGTAGACTTGTAGGTGAGATGAGCCTGAAATGCCTTCTCCAGAGACATCGTCCACGTAGGGCACCAGAGCAATTCCCAGAAGAGACCCCAGATGCAGCAAGCACCTATTTTAAGAGGAAGAGCGTTTAGCCATCCCAGGCCTGTTATATTCAGTAGTGTAGATAAAGTCTGCGGGACGTGAAGGAGGAGCTTGCAGAGCCTGTGTGGAAGATGGGTGTCTCTTCCTGGAGAGGAGTGTGCTCAAGACAAGGGGCTCTGGAAACTCCCAGGCTCAACAGGGAGGTGCTGGGGGACTGTAGGATCCTCAGGCTTAGGTGCTGCTGGACAGTATAGGCTTTCAGGATCCTTTGGCTACTTATAGGTAACCACAAGGAGAATTTGGTGGTCTGAATCTTGCTCTGTGCTTTCGCCTGATTTTCACTACACAAATTGATGATTGTGCTGACAGTTTTTAAACAAATCTGCTGCTTTTCCTTTGCTCTCCCATTGCTCTTCCTGTCCTGCTCAAGCCCATTTTGTAAGTTAGCTGGAGGAGTGATGGTATTTTTCATGCTCATAGTACTGGCGTTGCCTTTGAACAGTCGTCAGATGTTTGCTGAGGGGTGCTTTACCTTGAACCATTCCAGCCCTTCCTTCTCTTTTTATTCCCCCCTCCCCTGCTCTAACTTCCCTTCACTAAGCTCAAACAGTGTATCTATCTCCTGAAGATCAGGTAGAGAAGCAGTTTATAGTATATATTGCATGTATGTATATGTACAATACACATATGCATGCTTGCATAGTGTATATGTACACAGAGTATGTATTTATATATGTATATATATGCATATATAGAGTAGGTGCAGAATAGCTCCAAATGCAGCGTAGCCTCTAGATGCTACTGCATTACAAACAACCAGCCCCTCTTTCAAAATCTCTTTTTTTGAGTCTGGATGTGCTCATTGTGGAGAGCTGGCCCCATTATGGGGCTTGCCCTTTTCCATTGATTACATGGCACCAAAATGTAGAATTGAATGCAAGTCTAGGTTCATGCTGAGAAAACCCTGCTAACCTCAGGGAGAAGGAATTAGTTGGTTTTGGAATTTTAATTTGGTCCCAACTGTATTTCAGCTTGCTTTCAAAAATCTGAAAAGCATAACAATCAGGAAAACCATGCTACATAGATCCATGTCATTGAGTTAAAATGTTTGTTTGGAATAAATAAATGGAAGTGCAAATCACTGCAAACAATCTGGTTGCAGATTGTTGTCAAAATTATATACACACATGTATACATTTTCATTTCCCTCCTCCCCAAGATAAATTATCCCTTAAGCTTCTCCTGTGGAACACATGTGTCTCTGGAATTTCAGGAGACTAAAATGTGTGGAAATGCAACATGTGAAATCAGAATTACATCTGGTTATGTACTTTTTGACTCCAGTATGGCTCAGTCTCTTGCTTC
Source organism: Phoebastria nigripes (assembly GCA_035582835.1). Classification (NCBI taxonomy): domain Eukaryota; kingdom Metazoa; phylum Chordata; class Aves; order Procellariiformes; family Diomedeidae; genus Phoebastria; species Phoebastria nigripes. Next base: position 108,257 of record JAYKAV010002807.1, read on the forward strand.
CCAACAATGTTTAGATTAAGCCCTCCAAGATGAAAATTGATTCTCTTTGTGTCTCTGAATTTGCAGCCATGAGAATTAAAAAAAAAAAAAAAAAGGCAAGAAAGAGAGACTTTTTCTGGTGTAGTCTTTTCCTGTATTGCTCTACATCTTTTCTAATTGGTAAAATCRGCTGTTATGACAGAGGCAGCATCATAAATAATAAGCAGCAAGCTGTCCAACTAAGAGCTTCTTTCTCACGCTATTTCCTGCAGAGTCAGATTGTATGGATGCCTGCAAATATCTAAACTTGGGGCAGTATTTGAACATCCCTATTACCTTTCTGAGCTTTAGATCCAGCTCTTTGATTTGTTCTCTCAAGCTCCTTAAAGCTCCTTCTCTGCCAGTTTGGATGATGTGTAGGAGTCTGTGATGAATACGCTCATTATCTAATACAAAGTGGCATAAAACACTCATGCCATGAACTCTGCCACACAGCTATACCCTGCTGCAATTCTCTGATTCATGCTGTACGAGATTAATAGCATTTATGTTATTCATATATCTTGGTTGACCTTGATCTGTTAGAAACTCCCTCCTTTTTATCTCTGTCCCATACTGGGGAGGTTTTGTCCCACATTAACAATGGATCTTTTGTACTTCAAAGCACATTCCCCCCACGCCCAACATCCTGAGTTTTAATTTTCCTTACATATATAATATCTGTTCCCTTCTCTTTCCCTCTCATATTCTTACCTATGTTTAATGGGCTGATACTATCTCAGGAGCTGTAAGCTTTTATTTTATTTTTTTTAAAATCATCTTAAGTTAACCCTTTGGAAGCTAATTGCAGAAAAAGATTTAAATTCTACTGGAAGAAATAAAAACATGCTCTAAGAATAACCAGTAATTGTAGCTTTTCTCTGTGGCGTTTGTAGGGCAAATACTGTCATTGCAGCTGGGACAATACATAAAAAGATGTGCATGTGTATGGGGAAAAAGACGATACAGGGGATTGAATAAGGGAAAAAAGGGGTCACAGTTATCAATGTGATTTTTCAGAAAGCTACAGTTCCTGAGTTTCTCCTTGGGCACATTACAAAACTGGGCCATGTTCCTCTTGTGTTGCCCGTGTGCTCGGAGGGATGAATTGCTCTCTGCGGTCCCCCACTTCTCCTGCTCCCCACTGCAGCATGCCGCTCCCCATTCACGGTGACGTGAGAGACCCTTTGTCTGTGAGAAAATTCGGGTTGTGTAGGGAAAAAYGTACTGTTGGAAGTAGGTGTCCATGGTCTAACATGTTTTCAGCCAACAGGTCTGCCTTTGCTGGTTGCAGCCTCCCACTACTGGTGATGCACAGGGAGGTCGAGGGGTGAGCAGGAGCTGGAGTTGGAGCTTGGAGGAGCCATCCCCTGCAGATGAGAAGCCATCCTTCCCCGGCCCCTGGTGACAACAGCGGTGCCTTGGGGGCAGTTTGCTGCCGTGCTGGTGGGGAAAGAGCGCTGGATGGGCCCAGCAGCTCTTGTCTCAGCAGCGCAGAGCTGGAGCTAACAAGGCTCAGGGCAGGACGTGCCCGGGAGGAGACAGAGGGCCAAGAGCAGAGCTGGGCAGGGGCTGCTGGCAGTGCAGTGGGGCAGGGAAGTGTGGAGGAGCACAGAAATGGATGTGGAGGGAAGGCGAGAGAAGGAATAGAACAAAGGTGGGAGGTGGTGACGAGCCTGAGCGTGAATCTAGTGAAAATAAGAACAGAGCCCCTACATACAGTGCAAGGGCAGACSCTGCCTGTAGTTCTGGGGCCAGCCTCACACCTCGAGGAGTCATGGCTCTGCTGTGGACCGGCCATCCTACATCCTTACTGTCCCTCCTGGCCATCTTCCACTGTAGCTGGAAGTGGGATCCAGCTCCGTCTGCRTCCCGGTCTGTCGCAATTGCTGTGACATCGCCACGGGTAAGCTGGGAACTCCAGCTACTGCCTCCCTCCCTTTTCTCTTCCTCAGCATATGCCAATACTGAGAGCTGTCAAAACAGGTATATGCCTGAGTCCAAAAATTGCAACTGGCAAGGACCATGTGATTCATAGGGTTATAACGGCTTTCCAGCCTATTTATTTATTAACATCTCCCTCTGGCTTGAGATCGGTGGCTTCTTAATATTTATTTTCCCATCAGCTTTCTGAAAGGCTGGATTAGAAATGTAATAGCTAAAAATGCTGATCTGGAAATATATATGAAGCAAGACCTGTGGGGAGAGGCAATGTCTTTTATTAGACACACTGATACCACTGAAAAAATAGACAACTTCCAGATATAGTAGCTCATCTTTAGGTCATGAAATCTTGTCTTTATTTTTTTCCCCAGTGATATTGGTTAGGACTAATAAAAGAGATGATGTCTCCTTTCAGATTCTTCCTTGCTTATGTCCCTAGACCATCATCGCTCCAGCAGCACTTATCAGTAAATATTTGTGGCCAGACCTGTGCTGCTCGAAGCGGTTCCTTCCTCCGGCTCCCTCCCGCCCCGGCTGTCGTCTCCTCGTCGCCCCGCTGCTGCTGGCGTGCAGCCCCGGTGCCGAGCGGCAGCAGCCCAAGGAGCAGGGAGATGTCTGGCTCCGCTCCACGTCCCTAATGCTGCACCCGCCTGCAGCTCTGCTTGTAGGGGATTTGGTGGAAGGGAAATAAAACAATTGCGCTTAACGCAGAGTAAATAGAGCAGATCCTACCAACMTTTCATTGCAATGTATGGTGAGTTCTGCATATTTTTTCCTGCTGTTTTCCGGGGTTTTTACAGTACATAAATTACCGTGGATCAGAGTTTTTAAAGCAGACGGTGCTTTAAAATGCTTACGAGTTTTYCTTGTGCTCATGCTGTTGTTACCCCCCAGGTCTGAAGCACGTTAAGGTCCGTCTATGTTATAATCCATTGAATTAGCTAAGGGAGAAAAAGGGAGAGACCGAGATAATTTTTTCTAATCTCTGCTTTAATCCTGCAAAGAAAAACCTGACACTTTCTAAAAGAATTCCTAAGTGATAACAACCTTATCAGTATTAGACCCATGGTTTAACCGTGCTATGGCTGTGTTAAAGGAAAGCTCTGTTGACTCTGGATTTGCAACAGAGCATATACTACTTTCATGGGATTAGAAGCCCATATACTTTGGCCTTGTGAAATTGTTTTGCTTTCTCGGCATGTTTGAACGTCTTGAGGAAGTGAAGGACTTCCTCTATGAAGGGCCGTGCTTACTTCATTTCTTTGTGCTCCAAGTACTGAGACAGCAAGTTCCTCAGGAGATCTGTTCTTTGTTCACTTTGGGTTTATTTATGACATGCATCTGCCTGCCTTTTCCTCTCTGCATTCAATACTAAGAATAAAAAAGAAAGGGGAAAAAAAAAAAGAAAGAAAGAGACTCTCGGTGCTTCTACAAAACCATATCCCTTAATCTTTATTCAGAGATAGACTGACACTTCAAGGCACAGTTTCGTAGTAAATTAAATTGTAGCGTGCAGTGCCAGGAAGTGTATCTGACCATCAGCAGGGAAAATATCCTACCCACCACCATCCTCCTGGACTTTGAAGGAGATCTGCTACTTTTTTTTTTTTTTTTTTTCTTTTTGAGATTATAAAAAGCAAGCCATGCACCAGTATGGCCAAACCTTTTCTAACCTTATGGCCTCCACCAGGCCACACCCAATTAATAGGGTTGTCTTCTGGCTTTTCAAGCCCATGTTTTTGTCTAAGTTTTTCRTGTAACTCCATGTGACAAATTCCTTGTTTCCGTGCAGGTCACATGAATTCCCACCAGTGCTACAGCACTCAGGTACTGCTTGCAAAGCTGTGCAAAAGCATTCCTTAACAGGATGGGGTCCCAACACACTTTGGGTAGGATGAGGCTGTATTGCTGCTGTCCTAGAACACCACATAGGACATTGATTGAAAAGTGGYAAAAGCCACTTCTCCTTTCTCCTGAAAAGTGTATACCTGAAAACCACACAYTTTTTTGGTGAAGCAGACACATAAATGTGCAGTTTGTGATCCCAGAGTTGGTTGCTAGGGTTAAGGTCTCTCTAGCTTCAAGTTAAACCCATCCTTTGAGGTTCCTCTGTGACCAGGGGTGATGGATTCATCCCGCTCAAGAGGAATGGTCTGAAATAAGTGGAGTGAAGCACTCTCCAGGGATACTTCTCTCCCTTCATTTAGGGGTAACCCAAGCGGTATGCTTAGGCTAGCTGACTACACATTAGATACTTACRTTTAGACAAGGCAAATCCTACCATGAACAAACAAAGGCAGTTCCCAGCTGGAAGTCAAGGTAGCCAGAGAATGATCAGGTTAATACAGAGATGCTTGCAACGGTTCCTCAAAACATCCCACAGCACAAAGCCACACATGGGACTTCTTTAAAAGCTGGATGGTGCTTCTACCTTTAACACATGTGACAGTTTGTTCTTACCAAAGCTATTTGCTGATTCCCAGCATAACATACAAAGATGCAGTGGAAGGGGGGAGAGTGATGATAGCATTTAAATTTAACGTCCAAAAGGAGGGGAATCATCTGTTTTTCAGGTCCATAGGGACAAGAAATAATTTCATTAAACTGGAGTGAAGGAGATTTTGGCAAAAAGTCTTTCTGACATAAAGGGTGAATAAATGCTAAACTAGACTAGGCGGCCATAGAAATCTGCCGCTAGAGGTTTGTCAATAAGAGGTTAAACAAACTTTGGTTTAGTTTGTATAAAGAAACAAGATCAGTTGAAGAAAGATGGACCTGCTCCAAAGTTACAGAGGCGGCTTCCCAACATTGACCTCTGGGCACTGAAGTCTCCTTCCTACTGCTCCTGCAGGGAGCAGGAATTCCAAGCAGAAGGCTGTCTTACATGGCGTTGAGGAATGCCTGAACTGGATTTGGGGGAAAATTTTGCATCGTGCTAAGAATGTGTGAATACAGGGGTTATAACAGAAGTATGAATGGGCAGTGCATTACTCAACAAGGACTGCTGAAAAGCTGTTTGAGTTAATGAGTTACACGACAGACACAAACCTGGAAACCAGGCAGCCAAGCCCTGTCTGACATGAACTTACCGAGTTGGTAAAACGTCTTTCAGAACGAATGTAAAATAACTAAATATTTGTAAGAAATTCCAGGAAACACACTGAACGGAGGTAGCGGGCAGCGTGAGAAAGCAGCGATGGTATAATGTGTCTTGCTGTGCACGTGCTTGTGCATCCTTGCCACTGTATCCTCTATAACCAGCTGCAGTTGCTGCCTGCCTTGTTTGGGATCTGGACAGGGGCTGTATTTTTAGCTTGACTTCAAACATTGTCAGTACTTGGCTCTGAGTTGCACAGGCTCTTGCCATTTCTAATATTCATTGTTTGGGACTGGAAAGCCTTATATAGCCTGGAGTTGGAAGATAACGTATTTAGCTTCTACAGTCACAGGAACTGACTGACTGATTTACACCCAGTTGGTGTTGAGGATTTAGGTAAAGCCTTCAAAAACCTCTCAGTGTTGTTGAGTAGCAACTGGGAAACTTTTCTAACCGGTACCGTATTTCAAAATTTCATCCTACCTTGTTCCTTTTAGAAGTTCCTTTTAGAAGTGGATTCAACCCAGCACCTTAGATGGGGCTGTTGTGGTAAGGGATGTGGCACTGTCTGGAAATACCAATTCCTCTCCACTTACTGTAGAGGGAGCCTAGAGGGCTAGCCTGGATTCCACATTCATCTTTCAGACTGCTGCCATTCGATTAGAGGAATCTGTGTCTTTGCCAGTAGTGAAATCAAACTGTGAGGAGAGAAAGTGCCAGAAAGCAGATCCATAGAAGTCAGTACAGAGTGGAAAAACTTAGCTGGCTATTAGGAAATACTTACGAGATAGTGTGGTTTAGGCACTACTTCTGAAAGTGAAACACCTACTTTGAGGTGGCAAAGAAACRCCTACTGCTAATTGGGGTCACAGCTATGAAACAACTCCTGGAGCTGGTTACCTTAGTGCATCTGTTCTCATAAAGGCCAGAAGAAGATGGGAGCCAGGGTTAAAGTATTCTCTGGCAATGTGAGAAATACAAGGCCTTTCTTTCCTCTTCTGACTGCCACTTGTGAGAAATGTCTGGTTTAATAGCCGACATCCAAGAGAGGGTTCTTGGCCATGAATTCCACACGGAGGGATGCAGGTCCCTGCAGTTCAGACTTCGATGCCTACTTTGTTTGTAGAGATGTAGAAAGGTATGGCACAAAACCAGCTCCCAGACTGGCCTTTGCAGGCAGAGGAGTAGTACATAATCTGTGAATTGCCTCTCTTTAGATGTGAATTAGGTGCCAGCTTGCTTGACACCATCAAAACTTAGGTCGTTGTGAGCATGCCCAGGAGAAAGGTATTTAGGTACCAAAGGAAGTTTACTATAGAAACCATGAATTGGCTACCTCCAAGGTGACATGGCACCTAAACAGAGAATTTGAAAATCCGAATTCGGCCTTAGAGACATAGAATAGCAGTGAGGCAATTCTGCAAGGGGCATGTCCTGGTAGCTGCTCTGTATGGCCACATGGAGCTTAGCCCAGGGTCACCTTTTGAGTCCTTACCAGAGTTCATTTGTGCTGCCTGCCATGAATTCCAGGCTGCAGGGGCTAGAGGACTTCCAGTTCCCCAATAACATATCCCACCAGGTGGGCCTATGCCAGCCTTGGGGAAGCGACTGACTTCATTATGTTTTGCTGCCTGAGTTATGAACATTTCTACGTATCCTGTAGCGCCAGTTCTAACCGTACAGGGGATAAACCCCAGAGCTTTGCTAGACCTCGTTTTTAGCCCCCCAAGGCTCAAAACCTGAGAAACTCAAAACTTGGAGCCTAAGTGCACCTGAAATCACAACAAGTATCTAAGTTTAAGAGCACAGTTGCTTTGCCTGTGTAGGCAATGGAAAGAGTGAGAATCACCTGTAGAAAGGAAGTACCCCTGCCCCTGGGCTGAGATGTCTGGGACACCTTGGTAGTGTTTGTTGTGGGGACCTTGTCCTCTACCACTACCACAAATGGGACTTTTGCCACAGTTGTGATGGAAATGGATCACCCCTACCTATCTCACAAATGTTTCTTTGCAGAGAAGCCAGAAACAAAGCACTGCTCACCTTTTGTAAAAACAATTAATTTTGAGACGGAGTGTGAATTCATTTGTGTCCTAGGTATAGATGTTTTTGGAACAAAAGTCTAATCGAGTGTTTTTGCTGACAGAGTTGTTTCATAAATCCTGTCATGTTACACGATGCTACTGGTCCTATGTGTTTACTTTCAATTTACATTGTTAGCTCTGTTTATTGCCTTTTATTAAAGCTCATCAAGCAGATTGTTTTTAAGTCCTGTTATGAGAAAAATGAACACCAACATGTGGAATAACCTAGATAAATAAACTGAAAGTAGTTGAAAGCTTCTATACTCAGAAGTACCTTATTTGAATTTCTTGCGTGGGAGTATTTACTTGCAAAAGACAGGATATTGATGATCAAACATGCAATTAACTGAAAGGGTTCTGTGTTCTTTGTATTAAACAAAAGTATACTGCATAAAGGCTCTGGCAGGTTTTTTTTTTTAACTCTTTTTTTACTCACTTCTTGAAATGAATGAATGCATATGTTGCAATACGCTTTACCATAAGCTGACTAAATGTAGTCACACATTTGTTAAAGGAAAAAGATCAACTTTCAATGACTTAAAATCTCACAGAACTGATGATATAAATTGCTTCATCTGTGCGAGCTGATCTGTCCATCTGTTATATTTTATAACGGTTCATTTCTGTATTTTAGTCAGAGGATCATTATGAACGTCCTATCAGATCTCCTATGTAATGCAGTCTGTAGGTCAACTAACAAGTTTGAGTCAAGCTTATAGTGTCTATAGGAGCTAGAGAGTCTCTTAGAGACATGTCATTCACTTATAAAGCCTAATGGCAGGATATTTCTGCTTTAATATTTACCACTCCGTCGTGTTTCAGAAGAAGTGCTTTTATGTTATCATCCTCCTTCTGTGCCAGCCATTCTAGTGCACCTGTTTCTTTTTTTCTTTTTCCTTTCTTCTCCT